>JBBMOJ010000157.1:0-84463 GCA_038090695.1 Sclerotinia spermophila | reverse complement strand
TGGTAAAGGGTGGCCCGAAAGAGGGGTGGCCCGAAAATAGGGTGGTTGACTTAATTGTTATAAAATGGGCTAGGCTAATTAAGCTAATCGGTGATTTTTCTATTTTGAATTAAATAAATCTTGAACCACTGATGGGAAGATCTTGGAGTAAATAGCCTTATGAAGATTCCAGTAACAGTACCTAGGTCGAGAGGGAGTTAGATACTCTACTAATTAGGTAGATAGGTAGCCTTGTGCTAAATGATTTAATTTGATTTGATTTGATTTGATTTAATCTGATCTGATCTGATCTGATCTGATATGATTTGATTTGATGAGATTTGATGATATTTTGGCTAGGCTTTCGTAATCACCGAACTTCTCAAATCACAAACATCAGCATCAGCATCACCTTCACAATCCTGGTTGGGGGGGGACTTGGACCCCTATTTATGGCTTCTACCCCTGAACCCGCAAAAAAGAAGTACTGTATGAAAAGCATTACCAAACCACCATACAAATGCAACCAACCAACCACACCAGTACTCCTGTACTCTGTACGATATACGATGCTTAACAGCGTATCAGAAACACAAGAGATTTGGTGTACGAAGTACAGAAATATTCTCTTACCACGGTATCATTACCCTTCTGCTCAATGATACGCTACGTGAGTACCTACAAGTCTAACTTAAGGTACTTACTACATGAATATATATGACTGCATGACTGCATGACTGAATGAGACCTTTGAATCCTTTGCGTCTCATTCTTATTCAGCTTCGTCTCCTTTTCTCCCATTATACTTCTACTTCTACCTCTACTTCTATACTTTAACTATTCGCTTGGGAGTTGATCCTTTTCTCATATATGTACATGCCTTTTCTCCTTCTTCTTCCTCATCACTATTAGGAGTAATATACATGAAATTTAGACGGCGATCCCCTTGAAATCCCAAAATCCCTCGGTGGTGTTAACCTGCGCACGGATTGAATGAAGGCCTCAATCTTCCACTAGAAAGTCTCTCGTCTCACAAGTGGGACTGTTACTGAAACTAGCGTGAACCTAGCTAATAATTAATGCTTTCTTGGTCTACAAGAGGTTCCAATATGGCATCTGCACTTCCATATGCGCCTCCAAGTCGCAAGGCAAATTCTACCAACATGTCGATGCAAGCACTTCGTCCCACAGCGCGGGGTACAATAGGAAGTGGAACAACAAGTTCGAATGGGAGTTTTCAAAGGAGGACCTCTTTGTCTTCATTTCCATCCTCTCGTTCTCCTTCAGTCATGTCACAACGTCGTCCTTCACGAAGTCCGAATCCCCCACCCATAGACACGAATCGAACATCGGATCCAAGTACCGTTCATTCAAAAACTCCCACCAGCGGTGTATCATCCCAACACTCATCATTATCCGCTCCGCATAAATATAACGCAAGTGCACATCCTGCCAGAAGACTGAGATCACAATATCCTCGAGGAGATACAGAGAATCATGTCGAATATATACTGGTGGCATCATTTGATATTGATAAGGGACCAATCATGGAACATCAATACCCTGTTGCTATAACGGGCGATGAACATATGTTGGCAGAATTGATGTTACCAGATCAAGCCCATGTTCGAAACCAAGATTGGACGATATTTTTCCTACATAAAGATACGAGTCAGGACGAAGAAGAGGCAGAGGAGAAGGCAGAAAGAAAAAGACTACGAAAGGCAAAAAAAGAAGCCAAGGCAGCTCTTTTTGAGAGTGGGACTGTTGCTCATTTAGAAAATGTGGAAGATGGTGAGGAGGACTCGTCGGAAGACGATGAACCAGAGGGAGGTGAAGGACCGCCTTTAATATATGTTTTAAATCTTGTGAACACCAAGCAAGATAAGACAGCCAAAAGAGGGGCTGTAGTGAAAGCCATGGCTATATGTACTCGGCATCCATTTTTGCACATTTACAAGGTGTGTCAATTAAATATAACACCCAATTGGAATCATACTAATGCTCTACAGCCACTTTTGTTATTAGCTCTTGAAGAGTATTTTAAAACGCCTCAAACATCTACGCTGGCGGAGTTATATGATGCAGTAAATACAATGGATTTATCATTAATGCCGAAACTGAGCTTACTCGAACGTCATCTCCTACAAGCTAGCGACAACAAAGATTTATTTGTAGAGAAGTTTGAGCAAATGATTCAGATGCGTATGGCAGAGGACAAAGGCGAAGCGCTGGTCGATATGGCAGGTATGTCCGAAAGCCCAGAAAGGAGACCAGGTCTGGTACGAAACGGTACAAAAGCACATGTTCAACAACTCATACATTCGAATTACTCCGTACCTCGGGACACACACGAATTTGAGACGAAAGTCATGTATAATGGAATACCCATACCCATCAAGGTTCCTGTTGCAGTATCTCCTGAGACGGTTGGGGATTTTTCGCTTGTTAAACTCATACAAACATACAACGACCCTCATGTCAAAACCCCCATTCCGTTCGCGCTGCATCCTCACCTTACAACGGGAGGTGTACATACTCATCCTATCATTGTGTTAGTCAACGCAATGTTGACCCAAAAGCGTATCATCTTCCTTGGGCATAATCGTCCATCAGGTGAAGTTGCTGAAGCTGTCCTTGCAGCTTGCGCTTTAGTATCCGGGGGCATTTTACGTGGATTTACTCGCCATGCTTTTCCATATACCGATCTCAGCAAAATCGACGATCTTTTAAAAGTACCAGGGTTTATTGCAGGTGTAACAAATCCAACTTTCGAGAATCATCCGGAATGGTGGGACGTGTTATGTGACATACCATCTGGTCGAATGAAGATCAGCAGTCGAATCGAACAAGCTCCACTCACAGAAGGACTTGCCAACTTCCAGCAACAGAACCCGGCTTATGCCAGTGCTACAAATGTTGCTACGTCAACTAACCAGGCCGCTAGTGATCCAACGGGCGATGCTGCATTCATGAATGATGTGATCCGCAGCATTGCAGCTAGACATGGTGAAGGTGTCATTCGAGCCAAATGGCGAGATTGGGTTGTTAAATTCACGAGAATCTCAGCCCAATTTGAAGAGAGTGTTTATGGCGCAAGTGCTTTGTACATTGGGGTAGAAAAAGCAGAGCCTGGTAATGAAAACGTCAGTGGCCATGGATACGTTTGGCCTGATGACCATGCGAAGTTACGTGAGCTCGCTAGTAACGTAAACCGAATTGAGGGCTGGAGATCCACTCGAAGTTACTACAGCTTCAAGCAGGTATGTCTTATGCTTGAACTTTTATGGTATTGAGGACTTACACTATATAGGATCTTGTGCAACTGTACAACTTTCGACCTCTCAAAGCTCTTGACCTCCATCATCTGCACGATCGTCTACGTATGACAAAGCTTACAGCTGACACAAGCCGTGACATCTATGTTGCCATGGAGAAATACACACATTCCTATGATGAAATATGTCAGCTTTTAGCTGTAGCACCCGAATCGCATGCAGGGCTCTTCTATATTGCCCTTGGACTTTTTCACAAAGACCGAGACGTTCGGATGAGAGTTGTTGATTTGTTGGAGAGGATCAGCGATCATGAGGCTGGACGACATTGGTGGAAAGCTTTAAGTCGATTTGAAAAATTGGCATTCATTCGCATTAAGAGAGAAGCGGAGGCAGAGATGAGGGCTAAGTTGGGAGGTGTCGAAAGAGATATCTCGGCTGATAGTGATGCGATGGTTTTGGGAAGACGGATCAGTTGATATAGCAAGAGAAGGATTTGATTGCATGATGGTGTTGGCTTCTTTTTATGATTTTATGAGATCATGATCATCGCGATATTTGTTGTATTTGATGGGAGGTGCTTAGGTGCAATTGTTTAGGGACTGCATGGATTCTATACTGGACTGAGACATTACAGAGCCATGCAAGAACGAAAGGGAGTTCAAGAGATAGATACCCCATGGATACAGAGAACGGTCCTGCAGAGGAATGAAATGACGTTTATAATAATGCCAAGTCATTATTCTATGATATACATATATATATTACATGTGGACATTTGGGCCTGGCGAATTTCCCCGGTGAACCTTGATCCCTCCGGCGAGCCAATATGATTTGTATGTCTCCAATTACAGAGAATCCACAGGAATTATTTTCCTAATACAGCATCAAGAAGCAACAAGGAAAGCTTGACCCAGAATTCCGAGCAACGTCCGAAAAATGTGGGGTAATATTAAGCTTCGAAAGAGGGGTTCGAATAGCTTCGAACGTCATGCCCACATCATTGTACGGACCACAAACACACGATATTTCCTCCATCTCTCAAGCTTTCTTCCCTTTCTCCAACTATAATAATCTAACGCATTGAACCATTCTCCCATCACTCCAATTATTATCTACATAATCAAAGATGTCCTTTAAAACTACAGCAACCATTGCTTCGTTCGGCGGCAAATTGCTAAAACTTACACACGATGCCAGCACAGTGGGCTGTGAGATGGCATTGAATATCTATTTGCCACCTAAAGCTTCTGCGGAGAAGAAAGTGCCAGTGATTTTTTACCTTGCGGGTCTCACTTGCACGGGGGATAATGGAGCTGAGAAGGGATTCTTCCAGAGTACGGCAAGTGAGAAGGGGATTGCGGTGGTTTATCCGGATACTAGTCCAAGTAGGGTTCCTAAAGGTTCTGGAGAGAAGGAAACATCTTCTCGTGTGGTTGTGATCAAGGAGGAACGAGTATAGAATGACGAGGAGAGCAAATAGCATACTAGCTACTAGTTGAAAATTCAGGCTAACTCACCTCCTTACCAACAGGAGGCCTCAACATACCCGGCGAAAACGACTCCTGGGACTTCGGAACCGGCGCCGGCTTCTACGTTGACGCCACCAATCCTCCCTACTCCACAAACTACAAAATGTACAGCTACATAACCTCCGAGCTTCCCTCTTCACTCTTCTCCTCTTTCCCGGAACTCGATTCTGAAAGGAAAAGTATCATGGGTCATTCGATGGGTGGACATGGTGCTCTTACTCTCTTTTTGAAGAATCCGGGAATGTATAAGAGTGTAAGTGCTTTTGCACCCATTTCTAATCCGGTTAATTGTCCGTGGGGAGAAAAGGCATTCAAAGGGTATTTTGGGGAAGAAAAGAAGGAGGAGTGGAAGAAACATGATGCGACTGAGTTGATTGGAGGATTCAAGGGAGAGTTTCCAGCTTTGATTGATGTGGTGAGTTTTAATTTCACCATATTTCTGGCTATGTATTGGGGGGTGGATTGCTGACGTGATTGGGCAATATATAGGGAACGGGAGACAACTTTTATAAACAGGGACAGTTGTTACCAGAGAATTTCGCAGCTGCAGCAAAGAAATCAGGGAATGATGGCAATTTGACGCTTAGATACCAAGAGGTAGGTTAATTTCTATAATCTCCATTTTCTTGGCTGGTTTTGCAGGTGGGTAATCAGACTAATAATTTTCAATAGGGATACGATCACTCATACTTTTTCATCTCGACATTTGGAAGAGATCATATTGAACATGCCGCTATATACCTATTTGCATAGTATGTCTTCGGCTTTCTTCTCAGTCCCATAGAGCACAGGAGTCAGATACTGATTTTCATAGAAGTAGAAATGATCATGTAAATAGTTATAAGCTTTGAAAACTATATTTAGCGATTCTTTCTATGTAACAAATTGCCTAGTTTGAGTACTGAAACTTGTGGGCCACGGAAAGGTAGCCCATATCTTCTCTGGGCAAAGACTGCAAGGTGTACAAATAGGATTTCCAGGCTCTTTTATCGGTCCAAATTCGTATATCAAAATGCCGGCTTCGATCGAATGCTCTTGTTCTACGTAGGAAGAAAATTGTGCCCTCAACACAATCGATCGTTTTGAATGAAACCCAACCCGAACAAAAATTCGTGAAATTGAATGTTCAGCGGTGATGCCCAGGCAGAAGTCCAGCAAGCTAGATGCGCCTACTGTTCAAAGCAATGCATGTCTTTCGAATACCCATGTTAGACCGGAGCTCGTTCTTTGATTAGAAGCTGCGCAAGCGTATCGAATGAAATTGTATCCCCAGGCGATGCATCCAAGCATGTGTATCACCGTCAAGGTCAGTTTAATTTATGTATTTTTTGTGAAGTAGATCTCCAACACTTATATGCAAACGCCTCTCATACGCCAATCGCCCATTCCATGCGTCTCTCCGTAAGTATTACCACAAATGAAAGTAAACGACCACCATCACCTCTCATTGCAGCAATTCCTCGCAAGTCCAATCTTCATACCTATCAAAATGATCAGTGAAATTCTCCGACAAATCATCAAAATGAACCTACCATCCATCGGGCATGTAACGTCTAACGATCAAAGGAATCTTCTTATCCCTCAATTCCTTAATCGCAATTTGCAATGGATCCGTCTCGCCCTCCTGATCAACCAAAATCGGCGCATTCATACTAATTTGCAGGGCTCTAGTGCCTAAGATACGCGCACGTTCGTATTTGGTCATGTAAGGTGTAGTGGTTCTTTGCTCCTTGGGAATCTTCTTGTCCTTGGGCGCAATATTGCTTTTAGCTCGATTGGCAGCATGGACATCTCCAGATGTGACGACACCGCGCTCGCCGGTAGTGAGGAGCTGATCAGGATTCTGGGTCGATACGGCGACATCGTCTACCTCGCCCGTGGAAACATTGTTCATATCTTCCATCCCCTCGGGATCGTACTCGGGCTCTTCGGCTTCATCGTAGGCCGGGGAGAAACTGGGGGAAAGCGTTAGTGATGGTTTGGAGAGCAGCTTTGCGAATGAACAGGTCAAGTATGTGTTCTATGTAGGAAGAGAGCAACTCACCCGCCATCGTAGTTCTCTTCGTCGTCAGACATCTTGATATGTGACAATTAGTGGAGGTGTTGTTGAGAGATTTCTTTGTTGACGGGAGATTTAGTCGGGGATGGATGAAGAATCTCAAAAATAAATTTGGCGCGGCTGCTCTCTTTGCGCCTCGATTTATTCCGATTCGAGCCCCATAAAAGTTTAAGGTTTGGGTTTAGCGCATGCTCTGTCATTAGCGTGCCAAGATTTCGAGCCTTTGCGATAGCCACAATAATTTTATGAAATATTTCGATAAGGTGATGCTTTTTGACCTGGGTATTGTTGAAGCCAATTCAATAAACCACAAAATCAGCAATGGCTACAAATCCTAGGAAGAGAGGAGGAGAGGATTCTTTGGAGCTCTCTACGAAAAGATTACGAATTGATGCGTCGAGTTCTCTGCCAGGTTAGTGCAAATAGTTCCTGGTCTAGACTTCATTTTGGGAATTCGAGATTGACGATCACATAGCGGCAGACGTGCTCGATGATAATAATAACAATGAGTACCAGCCGGAACAAGATCAAGTTTCGGAGGAAGAAGAAGAAGAGGATACTATGGAAGCAGCAGATACACCGAATACACCATTCTCACCCGTACCTGGAAAAAAATTCCCATCCGAGTATAAGACGATAAAATGTACCTATGAAGGATGTACAAAAACATTCAATCGACCTGCAAGATTAGCAGCACATTTGCGATCACATGCAAACGAACGACCATTTATATGCACATATGAGGGATGTGACAAGGCATATATTGAGGAAAAACATTTGAAGCAACATATCAAGGGTTCTCATACTCACGAACGAGAATATACATGTGACTGGGAAGGATGTAATAAACGTTTCTTGACGGCCACGAGGTTAAGAAGGCATAAAGATGCGCATCAAGGACATGAGAGATTTAGATGCTCATCGTATCCTCCCTGCAACCAGACATTTCGAAAGCATCAAACACTCCAACGACATATTCGTTCCGACCATCTCGATTTGGCTCCATTCCCATGCACATATGTCGATCCGATTACGAACGAGCTTTGCAAAGCAGGATTCGATGCTTCAGGCGGCCTTAAGAAGCATATGGAGAGAACACATGGAGCAGCCACATTTCTATGCGAAGAATGTAAAGTACCAGGAAAATTCCACGAAGATGGTACACCTGTACCTTTAGCTTTTACAACAAATGCCAAATTGCAAGCACATATCAAGAAAGAGCATGCAAACTGTATGTTCTGTGATCGGAAATGTTCCAGTCAACAACTACTTCAAAAACACATCGATACTCAGCACTCGGGCACTACACTTGAACAACGTAAGAATATACCTTGTGAATATCCAGGTTGCCCGAAGACTTTCACCAAGAGAGCGAATCTACAAGTTCATATGCGCACTGTACATGATGGACAGCGTTTCATTTGCGGAACATTTGATGTTTCCCAAAATTCGGACCTCGCATCTTGGGATGGAAGCGATTCATGCGGTAAAGACTTTGTCTCAAAAGTCAACCTAGAAGATCATGTTCGAACGCATCATCTCGGTTTACCCAGTGTCTTGAATGCGAAAGGTAGACGAAAGACTGATTCACAACCTCGACGTTCTGCTAGAAAGGCCCCCGAGCAAACTGAAATTGAGGAATTAGCAGGTTATGATGCCAGAAGAACAATCGATTGCGTAGTTCAGGGATGTCCTCATAAATTCATGAGAGATTATGATTTCCATGAACATATGAGGATTCAACATCAGGATGTCGGTTTCATGGATGGTCAGCTTGATATGAATTTAAATCTGGATATGAGCATGATGGACCACTTCTCCTACACGAATACTGGAGGAGAATTACCAAGTCTAGATTTCATGAATGATGGGACGGGTATGGATATAAATTCTCTAGATTTGGGCATGGATATGATTGACCCGGCATTACATACACCCAACTTCAACCTTGAAGCATCGGTATCAGGATCAGCATCAGCCTCTATAACACCATCAATCAACGGATGGGAAACCGCAGATGCAGCAGCAGATATAGATTTGGATTGGGACTTTCAAAGACAAGTATTGGAAGGAGGACGATTTTGGATTGGTGGAGATGAACAGCAGACTCCTGAGGCTTCACAGGAGTGGTCGAGAGATCAGGCCGAGATGAGGAGTTTGATTGATTGATCAAAATCTCGCAATCTCAAAGCTTCAGATGTCAAACCTGCAATGTTCAAAATATCTTACATCAAAAAGAGCTACCCTCTGGCTAGATGAAGCGAAACACATCAAAGGTCTATACTTTTCGCTAAATCAATTGGTTTTGGAAGTGCATTAGAGTAGCAATGGAGATTCATAGCATGATTTCCTCAGTGAGGGAAGAAGCGAAGACAAAGGGGCAGAGATAGCAAGAGCTGCATACATTTCTATGATGTTATTATAGCTGGACTATACATTGCATTGCATCATTATCGAGACACACCCTTGGAGGGGAAAACAAAAGTAAGTAGTGGAAAGATACCCACCCCACGATGGAATAAAAATAATTAATCAATACAATGATTAATCCTATACATGATCATAATAATCGGACTTACATCGTAATCGTTATTTATTACTTGCGAATTCCCTCCAAGGTATGGTTAGTCAGTCGCTCGTACATTGATGTATGTTTTTTTTTTTCACTCAGGGAGGCATGTACGATTAAGTCGTGTGTGTGTGCATACACATACATATACATATATATACTACCCGACAACCACCCTCGCCCTTCCCCTCTCTTTTTGAAGCTAAGTTCTTCAGTAATAGCCATGGAAACCCAATCTGCACCTCCAGTCTCCATTTAGCCATTCCCAATTTTCCATATCCCTCACAGCTTGCAACGTAATCTAATCCAATCCAATCCATCACAAATAATCAAAATCCCCATCAAGTATTTGACTAATTACTTACACTCTATCCCATCCCATCCCATCCCATTCGCATTCCAACTCTACCTACTCTATACTCTATACTCTATACTCTATCTAATCTAATATTACATATGATAAAGAGTTCTTATAGTGTACATAGTTATAGCACCCTCAAGAATACTATTCTAAAAAATCATATAAAAATCTTCAATCTTACTTTAATATTAATACACTACATTCTAGAATATCTAAAATGAAATATTAGAATAGAATATTGAACTTTATTATTTGATATAATTAATAATATAGTTTTTATTCTAAGCCAGACTCAAAACTATACGCCTTCATGCTCGCCTACCAAAAATCCCATCCATCCCACCGCATCGCCCAATACAAACACCCTTCCTCCGGTCCTAATCATTCTATCTCAATAATCTCAACCTGACCAATCCATCCGCCGCTCTCCTCGATAACTCCGAATTTCTGCCCCTCTCACTCACACTGCCCTCTATTTCCGGCTGCGCAAAGATCATCGGCGGATTAGCAAGTCCTAATTTTTGTCTCTCTAAGATCGAGGTTCTTGGTATCTCGATATTTTCCTTGCCGCTGATCATTTCGTATTTCCTTCTTGCGGTTTCTTGTTCGATGTTGATTTCCATATTAGCATCTTTGTGTTTGGAGTTGGAGTTGGAATTAGAAGTGGCATTGAGAATGGGAGTAAGAGGATGTGCGTGACCCGACCCCGAGCTCGAAACAGAATTCGAATTAGAGTTGGAGCCAAGAGAAGTGCACGAGATGGCAGAATCTCTTCTCGACAACGATTCCGATCCCCTTCCGGATAAAGGTGGACTAGAAGGAATGTTGGCATTCTCATCACCATTTTCTCTTTCCTCTCGGACAAAAACACATGCGTCACTATTCGCAGAACTAGGACCTTGTAATTTAATAGTTGGAACTGTTTTTCTCTCAATGTCCATACTCGGGGTACCAGGAAGCGGTGTTCGTCCCATAACCTTCCCATGAGAATACCTGCGAAGACGAGCAAGAGAAGGAAGTTTTGGTGATGTAGAACGCACTTGTAGACGTGAAAGAGGAAGATCGATTTGATTTGTTTTTACTTTGTAATATGCAAGGGAAAGACGAAGACGTAGTGCTTGAGATTTCTAGGGAGGTAGAGTTAGCTTTTGGATTTATTGGTTACATGAAGGGAAGGAAACATACTTCACGAATTTCTTCTCGTGATAGACGTGTAGGTTTAGAGGTCCGGAAAGCTCTTGAGGTAGAGATAGTGGTGGGTATGAAAGATTCTTCGGGTGTGGTAGTTTCGTGGATTGGGAATTGTTGCTGGTGATAGCGGTGTCTTCTGCGTCTACTATGGTAGACAAGGATGATGATGGAGAAGCAGAGATGGAGGAGCGTTTTGGGGAAAAATGCTTGTGAGGTATCCTTGATGACATCTATAAATGTATGTTAACAAACCAACTTTGCCAATACGGATTGCAAGTACATACCTTTCGTTCTTGGCTATTCCCCGCATCACTCGATGTATCTCTTGAGCCAAAATCCCCCACATATCCTTCGGGTTCAAGGCCCGCATCACTAGATGGTGACGACGTAGGTTCCGACGTAGATTTTGAGAGCAAAGCTACACCACTGCCAGACTCTCCAATTAGCGAGGAGTCGTCGGATGTTTGTCCTATTCTTATTCGCTTTCCATGACTGTCTTGATGTCGATTCGATACACTGTCTTGGCATTGAACAGTACTCGACAAACGTCTCTTTTTGCCAGACAAAGGGGCCCGTTCAGCATTTGAAATGTCAGGAATGTTGATTCTGGCAACCTCCAAGCCCTGAAAATCGTCACCTTCCATTGAACCCTCCTCCAAATTTGCAACTCGGAAACCGGGGTTCGTGTTCGTCTCCCAATTCTGCCGCTGTAGTTCCGTTGTCGAACGTCCCACCACTTGTGAGGAGTCATGTGGAACATCGATGATGGAGGTGTTACTAGATGACGCTTTCTCCATCTTGGTATTTCTGCACGCATGTTTGGTATCAATGACTGAAGTGTTGATATTGATATTGAGGTCCCCTAAGACGCGACGCGTAGTTGATGATTGTGGTGAAGTCATTGTGAAAAGTGAAGGCAACAACTTTAAAGTAAAGTAGACAATCAACCAAATAATTAATTACAGAAGTTTGAAATTTGGAAAGCGCGTTCGTGGTTGTTTGTAGTTTCCTGAACATATACATTAACCCATGATTTACCAGCACCGAGCCATACTTTTGGCAGCATTCACTCTCCAAAAACTTACCGATAAATTCTCTTCCCAATCGTTGAGAAGAATTGATGACAGATATAACAGAACTTCAATTCTCCAATTGCAACTTAAACTTAAGATTAAACCTAGAGAAACTTCCAATTATTCTTTCAATTCGCGTCTGATATTATATATAATGCGGGATGGGATCACTCAAGACGCGGTTCTTGGGGGAACTTTTATAATAATTCTGCCACTTCTAAACAGACCGCCTGATAAGAATGAGGGTCTAGCCGAACTCTCAGATATGATGACGGAGCTATCACGTGATCATCTCATCTCATCTCATCTCTACCACATACAGGGCAGACAGGACAGACAGGGTTTTCATATACTGACCCATCTAAAATCTTACGAGCACAACAGGGTCTCTTACAAAACGCCACGCAACCACCAAGCAAATCGTGCCAATCAATGCAAGAAACCCCTTCTAATCCTTTCAATCCCTCCCTTCCACCCTTGGAACCCTAGAAAGAAAGTAGGTCTCAATACTTCCGTACACTAAAGCGATGGCGGCCCGTAAACCTTAAAAACTACCTGGACCTGGATTTGAACCAGAACCTGAACCTGGCTACACGTTGCAAATGCATCATACCAATGCCTTGCAGGGTCTTGCAGGAAGCTAAATCAGAACCTTGACAATCCAATAAGGAGCACAAAGAATGTTTGGAAAAGAACTTCAGTTGTATCTTATAATTTCATTTCTATCACCAAAAACAAAATGGACACACACACATATGTACCCATTCAAAATATAATAATCATGGCTTGTTTCGCCGAGGCTACATTCAAAATCGTTTTTGTACCGTGTAGAATCCATCAGATTTAAAACAAAGGTACTCATGCTTCCCTTGCAATCGCTCCACCACCGGTACCTGTCCCAAACAGGGAGAAAGACTAAGAAAGAGTAATATATATATATTATCTGTCCGAGAAGGCCCATTATAATCATGATAAGGAATAATAACCAAAAGCCTATTCCTGTCAAGGGAAAATTTCTCCACCCCATTAAACGCCCTGCTAAAATCAAAAGTACTAGGTGAATATCCTATCCTTCCCCCCTAGTAGTCTTATCCCAAGACGCCGTGCTTTTTGTTGGTATATCATCCCATGGATTTTCCAAAATATCCTGTATACCCATTCCCACCAGAGAAACGCCCTCCAAAAACCGAGATGTAACCTCATTGCTCAACTAGATATCCATAGAATAATGCTCATCTATATTGAATTGAAACGGCACATTAAAATTTACTTTGCCATCCATATCATCCCATGTTTGTGGTGCGTTGAAAAACTCCATATCATCAAACATGGTCAAGTCCTCCTCGGGATTTGCTTCGTAGGCGTGAACATGATTTTCCACAAGTGCATCAGTGTCACTAAGTCCGAATGGCTGCCATGTATCATCAAATACGTCCAAGGAAATATCCAAATTGACACCTTCAGAGATATCACTAGGGGGCTCTGATACACCATCTTTACTCGATTCTGGCGTGTCATTTGGTGTAATAGACCGGTAGTTATTCGCATCGGAGATGGCCCCACCAGCGCCACCTTCGAATGGTTGGAAAGCTCGAACGAGCTCATTAGGATCGATGGTAGCATTCGCCCAAGGATCTGAAATGACTTCTTGAGCTGGCGCATTCGAATCTTCTTCCTTGTTCATGCCTTTCTGGGACTTGGCTGTCTCCGCAACCGAGCCGGACTGATGTTTGACTTTACCTTGAGTCATGCCACCCTGTAAGCTCGTTGAATTTTGACAATTCATGAGTGTAGCAGTTGAAGCGGATGGAGTGGCAGTCTCGGCCTTTGGTGTCTGATCTTGCTTGGATGATGCAGCTGCATTCGTAGTCGCCACTGCCGTATTTGATTGATTTTGAGAATCCAACCCTAGGACTGGTCGGAGATGATCCTCGGCAAACTTCTGTGGGTTTTGCATCGGTAATCTATGCTCCACTTGAGTATGACGCGCGAGCTCCTCTTGACTTTCGAATCCAGTGTTTTGGCGCTCGCATACCTCGTCGTTACATGGCCAGGCTGGCTTGGACGGAAGTTTTGGCTCTGGAATTTGTTGACGCTTAACCTCGGGTGAGGGAACTTTGGTGATCTGAGGCGAGGAGGTCGATCCTGGAGTACCTTGACCTGGTGTTCCATTTGGCTTCTGCTTCTTGCGCGCGGGAATATGAAGTTTCTCCGGCGTGAAAGCAGGAGGTTTCCCAGGGTATGTAGGCTGGCCATGAGGGGATGAAGCTCCAAATGGAAATGGTGGCTGAGATGACGTAGGGGCTGCTGGGGGATGAGTACTGCGACTATTTGATCTCTGGTGCATCTGGAGCTGCTGCTGCTGCTGCTGTAAGTTGGCAGCGTTAAGAGGCACGGCTTCCGAAGTTTGGCCCGTCGATACACTAGATGGATTGGTTGATGTAGTTTGGGGATCTGAGGATTCACCATTTTTCTTGAACATTGGATTCTTGTGGGCAATA
The DNA here is from genome assembly GCA_038090695.1 of Sclerotinia spermophila. Classification (NCBI taxonomy): domain Eukaryota; kingdom Fungi; phylum Ascomycota; class Leotiomycetes; order Helotiales; family Sclerotiniaceae; genus Sclerotinia; species Sclerotinia spermophila. The sequence continues at coordinate 69,923 of JBBMOJ010000157.1, read as the reverse complement.
TCCATTACCATGGCAGTAAATAGTGTTCTAGCTTGCTCTACGTCAGCGGGCCTCATCGAAAAAGTGTCTTTAGGCTCCCTCATGGTAGAGGGGTCTTTGAATTGCCTCGCCAAACGACATCGCTGGAAAAGGTTAGCGCCATTCATCAGTTTATGGATCGGCCGGGTTCAAGACTTACAGCGCGGAAAAATAATCTAGCTCGTGCATCATCACGAGTTTGCTGATACCACCTCAAAATGGCCCTCGACACGTTTGTCAAATGGGCAGGCATATGTTCCAACACCTTCAGCATGTTTTGTTTCGTCTCCTCATCCATAGGTATGTCAGAGGGAGGGTTCTCGTTGAAAGCCTTTTCTTCTTCGGCAGCAAATTCTTTAAACTTTCTGGTAATCATTTCCACCTCAGGGTTTCCTGGTACCTGCGGTCTCGCATTGAACATTTTACGTAGCGTGGCCTCGTAGGCTTTCTTCTGCTCTGGATCGAGTTTCGCTATTTGCTCTGGCGTAAGCCGGGTTAGATTTCTCTGCTGTGGTGCTGGCGCGGGGCCTTGTTGCCCATTGGGGTTGGGAACTTCTACAACATCATCACTGCTAGCTCGTTTCAGGTTATTCTTGGAAGGTTGAGCAGGTGACGAGTTCTGTGCGGCTGCTGACTTGTTATTTGGTGGAGGCCGGGGGCGATTAGCAGGTGTAGGAATGGGTGTACCTGCAGGTTCTGGTGCCGAAGTTGCTGGCTTCTGTTGTGACATTTGTCCGGACGGTTGCTGTGCAGTAGTCGTTTGGGCTGAGTTTGGCAGTCCCTGCGGCGTATTTTGTGGAATCTGTTGGCCATTCGCCTGCGCCATATTTGCTGCCATTTGAGCTTGACGACGCTGCATATAATTTTGCACCAAGATATTTCGGATCTGGTCATCACTGGCGGCAAGAAGTTTACCACTGGGGTGATTACGAAGGTTCGCAATCTCCTGAGGCGTAAACTGTCGCATCACTCCGGGGCCCATATTCATACCAATAGGCATTTGAGTTGGATTCTGGCCCATTTGCGCAACAGGAGCTGACATTCTTTGAGGTGCCATAGGCATTGGATTCTGACCTCCGACCGGGGTCTGCGTGGCCATTGGGTTGAGCTGCTGTTGCGCAGCTCGTCTTGCTTGGCTAAGCTGCATCAGGTGCATCTTTTGTGCGTTTTTCACGGCGTCGAGTGCCTGTGGTGGCATGGTTGGAGTCGAGCTAACCCATTGTTTAAGTTGACCCCACTTCTTGACCTCTGGAGGAATTCCCTGTATCATTTGATTATTAGTGAGAAATTGTACAGGGATATCCATATTGTCCATTTGTTGCACCAGTCTATTACTATCTGCAGGTAAATTTCCAGGCCGCCGCTGCATAGTGGCATTCTGAGCCATTTGTTGTTGTACGATCAGTTGCTGTTGTTGCGCCGTCAAGTTGGTCAATAACGACGCAGGAGGTCGCTGTCCCGGATGGGCCATCATAAACTGATTTAAAGCATGTTGCTGCTGCACAAATTGTGCAGACTGTGGTCCAGGCTGTCCTTGGCGGAGTGGTTTATTGTTTCCTTGCATTGGCATTTGTGGTGCCTGTTGCATTGGATTCTGCTGCTGCTGTCGAGCTTGCCAATTTCTAGCGAACTCGCTCATCTTATCAGGTGGTAAATTTGAGAAGTGTTGGCGTTGTTCTGGTGGCATCTCTCGCAACATTGCGGGGTTGAATTGATTCATGGCGTTACCAAACATTCTTGGGTTGGCGAAACGTGAATCCAGTGGCTGACCAAATGGCGGATTATGAATCATTCCACCGGCCTCGGGATTGCCCATCTGCTGAGATGGTGTCCTTAGAGGAGCATTGAGCGTATTCATGGCAGGGCTCTGTTGTGACGGCATCGTTCCCGAGCCCATTCCACCAGGTTGAGCTTGCAGTCCCATCTGTACCTTGGCGGCCGCATTTGCGCGAGCTTGTGCCTGTTGCGCCTGCTGCTGTTGCTGAAACCTCTGGGACTGTTGAGCGTTAAACATCTGAACTTGTTGAGCCTGGGTTCTCGCCAGAGGATTCGAAGCCGAACGTTGTTCGTTAATGTTGATCGCTTGTCCAGGCATTGTAACATTAGGTTGAGGAGTGTTATTCCTTGGCGCACTGACAGGTACAACAACTTGACCTGCTTCTTGAGCCAAGACCCCCGCTTGCTGCTGCTGGCCAATCAGGTTTTCCATGTTTCCCAAGAAAGAATTATAGTCTGGGCCACCGCCCATACTTGTAGGGGGTTGCGATTGACCATTCATTGGGCTCGGGTTCATAGATCGCGGTTGTTGCATGGTTGGAGCCGTTGCAGAACCATTTTGTGGATGCTGTGGAAGTGTAGGGTGTTGCCCTTGAGTAGGGTGCTGTCCTGGCCCTACCGGCATGTGACGATGACGCCATCTGTTCATGACTTGCTGGCGATACCATAGAAAGGCGATGTCTGTTCCCATCTGTTCCTGCGATTGGAGTTGTTGTGGGGTCATTTTCCCCCTCAAGGTCGCCCTTATATTAATCTTATCATTTTCTGGCGCTTCGTTGCACATTCTCACAGCTTCTCGGTTCAGTTCTTGCACCTCGCTTTGTGTCGGTTGTATTAGTGACTGGCCATTCATCGGTCTACCAGATCCGTTCTGACTTTGATTTGGCATGCCATTTGCTTGCAACTGTGCATTCTGAGGCATGTTCTGCGGAAGAGCATCGTTCGGGAGGCCGTTCTGCATGGGCTGGGGTTGCTGAGGAGGTAGTGGCGACGCTTGCATCTGGTGTTGAAGATGTTGAAAGCCTTGTTGAGGAGGTTGCTGAGGAAGGTTTCTCGGCATTTGGCCTTGCATGCCATTTTGATTCATCATCATCATCTGCTGCTGGGCTTGCGCCTGTGCTTGCGAGTTAACTTGTTGTTGCATACTTTGCTGAGCTTGCATTCGAGCTTGCTGCAAGTCGCGCTGCTTCTCGCCCATTTTGTTTTTATAGGAAGCCTAAACCCATTAGCTATGAATCTTGAATCATTGACATCATGTAATACTTTATCGGGTGACGTATTGAATGCATCTCTCTCAAAGCCAACGGCAATTTCGAGGAGCTTATGCATGTGCTGTGCTGTGGTTTGACCTTGAGAAAGAAGTCGTAGAGCGCCAATGCTAAATAGAAGTTAGTATCAATTGCCGGTGAATACATACTGCATATAAGATTTGGACGTCATTTTGATACATAAACCACCGAGGCTAAAATTACGAGGATTGGGAAAACAACTTACATATTGAAAATGACTGCCATACGTTCTTGAGGCGGCACTAATTGTTGCCATCCTGCTGGTGGTTGCCCTTGGTGTTGTAATTTTTGAAATATCATTGCATTCAATTGTTGGGACGGTCCTTGTCGGTTTGGCTGCATTTGCATATGAAGTTGTTGTTGCTGCTGCTGTTGTTGTTGCTGTTGCTGCTGCTGCTGCTGTTGCTGTTGCGGCATCATCTGGCCTGCACCACCCATTTGTGGGAAATTTGAGGCCATCTTGGGGTTTGGTGTGGCTAGGCCACTCTCCTACGCAGAGGAGGACAAAGTGGAAATTTAATTCGGACCACCAACCTAAGATCGAACGACGTAATGGATAAAGCGCGTGTTTACCCCAAGTATGGTGAATAGTACACGGTACTAGTTGAAGGAGGCTAGGAAACTGAACCTTTTCTTGCCTTTGCACCAGACGGGGGAGGTATGAAAAGTCCTATAGATTGCTGACAATAGGCGGCGAGCCGTAAAATGGCTGCAGGCTGCCACAGTTAGATTCGAATAGAGCTAGACCTTGTGTTCCATGAGAAGACCTTGCTGGAAATAGTGCCTCCGTTTGCGACGCACTATGAAGTGTACGAGAATCGAAAATTAGGTATCGAATGGAAAAGAGCGGAAAGAGAAGAGGAATGAATGACGGGTACGTTTGTCGTCGAAGGATGAGGCTGTAAACTGGTAGATGTGTATGTGTGTGTGTGTGTGTTGAGGAAAGTAAAAATGGCCAAGGGCTAAGAGTAGGAGATTTTAGTTTGATCGAGGTTAACTGCCTTGAGGTGCCCTAGAAAGCCAGCACATTCGGTGAATCAACGAATTGATAGAATAATAAATCGACTACCTGACTGTTCATTCAATAGGTACCGATATGAGTGAATGAGAGATTTGAAGTAGGTAGGTAGGATTTGAATAATAAATGACGATGCGATGATTGATTATGTTTATGAATAACCCTCTGTTTTTTGTTTTTTGTTTTTTGTTCTTCTTGTCGAATAAAAGAAGTATAAAAATTATGTGAACATATTCTACTCTCCGAGTTCATATGAGAGCTTCCTCGTTTGGATCGTTTTTGTGAAGAGATTGTTCAGTATGTATGAACATGTAATATGTATATGTATGTGTGTATGCGTGTATGTATGTATGTATGATGGGATGGGGATTATGAGTATCAAAGTCGTGGGTGGAAGTGAAATGGAAGTGAAATGACAAGGGCAAAGAGGTGATAGCGGAAAGCTGGGCTGGAAATGACTACGCTAAGTTCGATGGTGCAGGGTTATAATTTGTTAGTGCCATTTTAATATGCTGGATATGCTTGAAATACTACTCGTAGTACTCGTAGTCAACTAACTTAGTAAGGTTGCGAGGTTGCTTAAAATGTGTGTGTGTGTATGGATGGATGGCTGTGGATACTTTAAATCTATATACACCGTACTTGATGAAGGGGGTGTGGAGAGAGAGGAGGGAAGGGCAGAAGAGGAAGAGGAAGAGGAAGAAGAAGAAGAAGAAGAAGAAGAAAAAGGAAGAAGCAGAAGAGGGAAAATAAAATTAAGAAGAAAAAAAAGAGCCAAGTACTAGTTAGTACCGTTACAAAAGTAAAAAGTTGCGAGGAATGGATTAGATCCTATCGGTCGGTATGTATTGAATCTTCTTGATATGTATATCATCTATCTTTATCAAAGTGGAGAATAGAATGAATGATGGATCTACAAAGTATTCATCAACGGGATTGGTTTGTAAGACTACATAGTAGAGTCACAAACCATTCTAGTAATAGTTAATCATTCAAGCTTTTCCCACCGAGGAGTACACAAGACTTTTTAAGCTGGTTAATAATTTGTCAAATGCTCGACAATACTCGGTACATACCGAGCGAGTGCAATATGGTAATCATCTGGAGAGGAGAGGAGAGAGAGTATCAATCCGTTCCTCAAATGATGTGCGTCCCTGCATGGATTAGGGAAGACTAGGGAAAGTTTATCAACGGTAGTATGGCATGGCTGGTGGTAACAGATCGCCAGCAGCAGGTAAATGAATGTGTACGCAGTAATTATATTGTAGAGTATAATAAGTATAATAAGTATTATACATTATACACTGACGGTACGGAAGGAATTTCTTGAGACTTTCATTTTTTTGATTTTGATTTTGATTTTTGATCCTTGATCTTTTCCAAAAATCTCTGGAAGAGCTGGAGTGATTATCAACTATCTATGTACTACCTATGTACTACCTAACTAAACACTATTTGTTGGTATGTAGCATCTAGCTAAACAGTTCTAGTATCCAAATCCAACTTATATTAGAGTTTGTTTGACTATCGTCTACTCTATACGTACCCAGGCTTGTCGGGATAATAAGCTTCGTAATCTACCTAGTAATCGGTGTCGGTAGCTGGATTGAGGGAGGAGATTGGGGATTGGAGATTGGATTGTAATTCGTATGAGAACAACAAGGACCCACAGGTGGCTGTCGATGAAACATTGATACATACCGTCCGTCAGTACCTCTATATAATAAATAGTATATATATATATGTACAGTAGTATTTTATTATCTCCATCTCGAATTGATCTCTTTCTTCATTCATCTCTTCAATTCGAGATCTTGAAGAATATTCTTTCTTGCACATCTCCTTCTCTCTCTTGAGGCGTAGATAGGTAGGTATCGTAGAGGTAGTCAAAGTAGGATGAAACTAGAGAATCCATTCTACCTCCTCTTTATTAGTTAACCTTATCAATCGAGTAAAAATTAATCAACATTAAAAAGACGACATTAAAAGGCCGCCGCCTGGAAACTACTCAGCCCTAGTTGGATAAGGTTACTTTGGAATCCCAATCAGGCAAGGGTTTTTACAAATGATTTTCTGGGAAGGATGGATGGATCATGGCACACCAGACAGAGTATTCAAACCTTCATTAATTCGTATACGGAGTAAGTCATGGAGTCATTCAATTGGATCTTTAGGATTGAGGCTGTCTGACTGTGACAACCAGAAAAGAAAGAAAAGAAAGAAAGGAAAAACAATATCCATTTCTCCCTCGGGGCTTCAGTAGTTAATAAGTTAGTTCATGGCCGCAGATGGGATAAATGAGGGGAGTGTGTCATTTCATTTGATTGATTGTCTTGATGAATATGATTATGATTATGATTGCACTACGAGTAATCTAATACCCGTAAGTCTGAATGTTTTTCCAATTAATTAGGAAGAAGGATGATTTATTTCCCTTGCTGGCCTTGACAAGAGGGAGGAGGCCATATACACATAACAAACATACTTTGGACTTGTTCTTGATAGATCTCAAAAGAGTCATGATACCATACTCTATCCTCTTCTCTCTCTCTCTCTCTCATAAATGTATAAAGTAGATGGAAGCATTGACATGGGCTGAGCTGGGAGGGAGGGGAGGGAAGGGGAGGGGAGGGGAGGGGAGGGGAGGGGGGAGAGTGATGATCGCCAGCAAACCGAATAAACCTAGCAAGGCAATGCAAATGCAAATTGTACCACCCACCAACATATCCCAATTCGTCTCATCCCATCCAATCAATACATTTCACGACTTTTGGATGGATTTTCCCAAGGAAATTTTCTCCTTTGGGAAAGGGAAAGGGAAAGGGAAAGAGGAAAAACAATTAACATATATCTTTTTGGCTTTCTTGTCAAATTCTTTTTCCCATTGAATTTCGAGTAAAATAATCTTCTTATTCTTGATTGAATTTCATGACAAGATATCAATAATAATATAAAGGTAGGTACTACAGTAATACTGCATGCATATCTGTTCAGACTGGAAGTTTGTTTCTGAGTATCCAATGTGAAATCCTCAAACTAATAAAACCATGTCGAAATGGCTGCATTCATGGCGCTTTCGTTAGTGGCAATCAATGCCGGGGAAATATTGACTTTCTGGTGTGATATCTTGGATGTCTGGACTCTGAATATCTGCCCATCGAATTAGAATCTCTCCATCTCTTTTGTGTCTGCAGGAACAGGGGAAAATGTAGTTTCTTTTTTAATTATTGTTCAATTAATTCTTCATCAATCCAACTCAAATCTACAGAGTACAAATAATACAAAGTACTGTCTGTACATATTATTTCCCCCATCATCCCCTCTCATCCATTTCGATAATTTGAATACATACCAGGTAATAAGTAATTACAGACAGTATGATAGTATGATATAGATGGTTGTTTTATTTAACTTCTCCATTTATTGAATAGTTATAGAAATGGTGGATGGAAGTATTTATTAAGTTAATGAACAGTTCAAATGATTATCAGATGATTAATAATAACTGTTAAACCTCTACCCAGCTACCAAATATCGTGTTACTCTCACACATACAGATACAGATAGAGATACAGATACACATACACACACACACACACTTTCTCTCTCTCTCTCTCTTTCTCTCTCAATCGTTAGCAAACACGAATTCATCCTATGCTATGCTAATTATTAGTGTCACAACAGAGCAGGTCTGATGTGCACAGTACTTCGTAACTGGAGATGAAATTCTGAAGTAAAACAGAAGCCGCCATTCAAGGATGCATCACAAGGGATTGGCCATTGACCATTGACCATTGACTTTGCTGATTGTCTCGGATTTTTTATTTGGCCACGAGGTTTCATTCCCATTATTTCAAGGTTGTTATTGTTACATTTGTTGCCTCACACCTTTGCTTTTTCTGTGATAAACTTCCTTCCTGAGGCTTCTTCAATCAATTGTTCTTTAATTAGTAAGCCTTTCAGGTTTCAGCCACACTATGGCTTCCGACCGACACTTTACTCAGATATTAATAAGAAAAGAAAGTAGCTTGGGGTTTTCAAAAGTTCCTACCCACGGTGCCACGCCTACCTAATTGGTAAACACGTACTTTGTAGATTCTATGGTACTACTACGATAGTAACCGTGCGAGACTGGTAGGTGCAAGCAAAAGTAACACCTCCACCTCCACCTCCACCTCCGCCTTCACCTTCACCTCGGTCGAAAAAGTCCCACCTTTCAAACGTGCATCTCTTGCAGGTGTACTCGTATTCAAAAGGAAGGTTCCTAATCTAATGTTGAGAACACCATCAACATCATCGATTCTCCTTTCTATTACTTCTCCTTTTTTAAGGAATAATTCCAAATCTTTTTCAATAATTTGTAGATCGTATATCTCGCCCACTTACAAAATGGCCAACCGAAATCTATCAACGGCTGAAGCAAAAGCTCACGATTTTCTCGATTTCCTCAATGCTTCACCTGGTCGTAAGTAAAAAGAACCCCCCAAGCTAGCAATGATATCATATCAACCTTATCTCTGCAATTGTACCTAACTATTTCATTTAGCCTACCATGCAGTACACTCTGCCATTCAACGACTTTCCAAAGCGGGCTTCACAGAGATTAAGGAACGAGATAACTGGTCTACAAGTCTGCAACCCGGAGGAAAGTATTATCTTACCAGAAATGCTTCTTCGATCGTCGCTTTCGCCATTGGCAAGAAATGGAAGGCCGGTAACCCAATTGCTATGATTGGTGCTCACACGGATTCTCCCACCCTACGTATCAAACCGGTATCCAAGAAACAAGCTTCTGGATTCATACAAGTGGGTGTCGAGATATATGGGGGTGGTATCTGGACATCGTGGTTCGACAGAGATCTGAGTATAGCTGGGAGAGCCATGGTTAAAGACGGAGATGGAAATTTTGTACAAAAGCTTGTGAAGATCGATCGACCAATCCTCCGCATTCCCACTCTAGCCATTCATCTTAATCGTGCCACAAGCTTCGATCCGAATAAAGAGACCGAATTGTTTCCAATTGCCGGTCTTGTGGCCGCCGAGTTGAATCGCACAGCAGCGAGTGAGAACGGCCCGACTCCATCGGAGGAGAATAAGGACTCGGACGAATACAAACCCTTGCAATCAATGACCACTCGTCATCATCCATACATTGTGGAACTTATTGCAAAGAATGCAGGTGTGGGAATTGATGATATTGTTGACTTTGAAATGATTTTATACGATACACAAAAAGCTTGTTTGGGTGGGTTGAACAACGAACTCATTTATTCGGGCAGATTGGACAATTTGGGCATGACCTACTGCAGCGTTGAAGGACTTATTGAATCTGTAAAGGATTCTGCTGCTTTAGACAATGAATCATCCATCAGACTAATCACCTGTTTCGACCACGAAGAAATCGGCAGTACATCCGCGCACGGAGCAGCCTCTAATCTTCTCCCCGCCGTCCTCAGACGCCTGTCCGTGATCCCCGCTTCCACTGCCGCTCCCGGCTCATCCTCGTCTTACGATATGGTCCACCGTGAGTCCAACCTCGAGATCACAACAGCTTACGAACAAACCCTCGCCTCTTCTTTCCTCATCTCCGCAGACATGGCCCACTCTATCCATCCCAACTATGCCCAAAATTATGAACAAGACCATCGTCCCGAAATGAACAAAGGAACAGTCATTAAAATCAATGCAAATCAACGTTACGCCACTAATTCCCCTGGTATAGTTCTTCTTCAAGAAGTTGCACGCAAAGCCAACCCTTCCGCAGATTCTAAAGAGGGAAAAAATGGCGTACCACTCCAGCTCTTCGTAGTTAGGAATGATAGTAGTTGTGGAAGTACCATTGGACCTATGTTGAGCGCGGCGCTAGGAACAAGGACCCTCGATTTGGGTAACCCTATGTTGAGTATGCACAGTATTAGAGAATGCGGAGGAGCATTTGATGTAGAGCATGGGATCCGATTATTTGAGAGTTTCTTTAACCACTTCTCGGAGTTGGAGGGGAGGATCTTCGTGGATTAGTGATAGGAGGGGAATTGCGAAAATGGTTAGGGGTATGATATGAGGTGGGGATTAGCGAGATGGGACTCAGGGGGATGCGGGAAGATGATGATGTCATTCGTGCGTGCGTGGAGGACAGAGAGAAATGAATGAATTATGAGATACGAGATCAGATGAAAAGTGATAGGAAATGAAGATGAAAATGAAAATGAAAACGAAACCTGAGATGATTGTTTCTAGATGAAAATGAGATGAGATGATATAAAAATGACCTATTAATGCTGTATACATCCCTATGCTGTAACTAAAGTCTCAGACAACGACGATAATTGCATATCTCAATCTCAAATTCCATTACCTGCCCAAAATTATATCACTCACCACTCCCTCACTTAAATCACAAACATCAATAGTGATATACGAGTACAATCTAATCCACCGTCTCACACGAGCCCTCAACAAACTAGCCATCTCATCTCATCTCATCTCCTCTCCTCTCCATTTGACCGCGATCTCAAACTCAAACTTACATCTCTAATAGTCATAATATAAGCATCATATCAAGCATGGTTTGGAGTATATCATCGATGGTAATCTCATATTATCACTCTAGACTAGACTAGCCCAGACCAAGACATTTTCACTCTCGACCTTCACTTCCACTTCATTCGTACAACGCGTGCCATAATGACATCTCTCCCATAATTATATTCTCTCCATTTTTGACTAGGCACCGTCATCCATCCATATTCATTCCCCTATCAATAAATATATTATCAAACCTTTCAATATTTATGCACCAAGCTCATCACAAAAGACAAGTCGAAAGATAAGATGTGCGTCTCGCGGGCTTTCTATTTACATGGATATGCAAATCGAAGTTTACAGGATAAAAAGCAATCATAAACCGAAAATCCCACTAGCACCATGCTAATTCCGCAAATCCTCGATCGGCAATCAAAAATCAAATATAGCAAGATGAAAAGGCAAGAACGCTTGATGGAGAAACATGTAAATGTCAAAATACATCGATACATAATGTGCAAATTTTTATTAGGACCTGGTTCTTTTTCTAAGTCTCCAAAACATCTTTCTCTGCTTCACTTGGAAGTAAAGGAGTCTCTTTGGTGGCATAATTTTCGTGCTTCTCCCAAGCCGCTCCTGGTCCATGGTAAGAAGGTTCCTCAATGATAGCTCCTTGGTTGACGGGTTCGGATCCGAAGGGGAGTGGTCTTGAAGGCATCTCGCGCATTGGAATGTCCAGTTTATTGGCTAGAACATCCGATTGACGCCTAGCAAGCATATCAAGTTGGGCTGCTGGGTCCTGTCCGGGTGTTAGTGAGAATCTTCCAAGATCATCCAATAGCCTATTGAAAAGCTTCAAGAGCCTGTGAAGATCGTAGAACAAGGTAGCGGGGCCTAGGGATAGTTTCTTGGGGTCTTCGAAGAGACTTCTGAAGGCATCAAATGTTCCATTGAATTTATCGAAGAGGCTTACCCAATCTTGTTGTGCAGGAACACCTTCCGCAGGAGGCAATGCACTCTCTTCTTCTCTCTCTTCACCCCAGAAAGTAGGTTGTGTTCGAATTGGAGCGGGGGTCACGGGTAAACTAGGTCGTTCAAGCTCTGTTGGAAAGTCTGTGAGCCTCATACTACGCCTACGGCCTCCCGGGCTGGAAATCTGTGATATACCTGAGCCGTATCCTTGAAGAACTTGGATGTTGCCTTTACGATTCTTTGTCATGTTTCCAATATATCGCTCAATTTCTGGAACCTCGTCCCATGCATTCGCTCTAGCATAAGCTTGCCATGGCTCGTTGGCACCCGACATGGTTGGAGTGGTAGGAGTAGCGGGCATGCTTCTTTCATCCTCGGTGGTTGCGACTACCGAACCGGCAACGGGGGTTTCTGGTACTGCTGTGTCATCATCGTCATCTTCAGGGAATACTCTTGAGGGTACTGGTGGATTAGCTTCCCATGGAAATATTGGTGCTGGTCTTTGCCATTTTGGAGCTTTTGGTACTTCGTAGTACATGTTACTGGGAGGGTCAGGGTAGCGGCTGGGGGCTCGGAATGGGATAGCATCGTTGGACATCTCATAATGGTTAGCGGGGAGATTTGAGGCCTCCGGTCTCGAATTTTGTGGCGGTGGTGCTCTATACATTGTTAGACAGATATTAACCTTCCAAAAATAATGAGACTCACTTGCTGGCATCCCATGGTGCATATGCGCGGTTTCGAGATTGGTCTAATTTTGCCTGTACTGGGGGATCATAAGCTTCTTCATTTTCCAATGTTGTTTCTGTATGTTCATGGATTGGCTCCTCTGCTGTAGTAGTAGTAGTATCATCAATGATATTAATATGTTGAAATGTCTCACACTGGGCTCCTTGGGAGTGGTCCTCCTGGGTCTGGGGCTGGAATTCTCCAAAAACAAGGTATTGTACAATAAGGGAGGCGCCTCCGTTGGTAGTTCCGGTCGCCGACTGAGAAACATTAGCTTCCTCCATGGCTGAAGGTACCGAGCTTACAGTATACTTGTAATGCTTATCATACACTGCCCACCATCTTCCGGTCATTTGATGGTAAGGAGTGGCTCCAATACTGGCCTGTCTTCCGACTTTCCATGGCTTATCCGTTCCGATAAAGTGTGCGGCACTAATGCTAGATTGGAAATGTTGAAATGCTGAGAGATATTGGTAATGGGCGGATGGGGTGACGTTATAAGTAAAGCTTAAACGGTTGTAAGTATTCTTAAAATGCATGTTAAGTAAACCTTGATCAGCTCCATCAAAGGAGATTCCTCTACGTGCCATGGCTTCCAAAGCATAGTAGTCACCCATGTTCGGATCTAAAACCATGAGACCGGTGTTGAAGATGTCTGGCCATCCAATATCTGGTGCGGCGGAAAATGGATTTGGTAGAGCAAACAGCTCATCTGGGGCACGAAGAACAACCATATCGGCATCCATGTAAACTATTCTTCGGAATTGTGTTTGTTTCCATAATGTAATCTTGGTAAAAGTGGAATGAAGATCGGGACGACCCATGAGGTCAAGGTTGGCTGGTGATTGGTTGACAACTCGATCGACAGGAATAACGAAGTCGAAGTTTCTCTTGAATTGTTTGTTAGAACAGTTCCCAGCTTGTCCCAAAATTAGAGTACTTACCTGGAGTTCAGTCATACTCTCAGAGGTCACCGAGTCTGTAGTGACAAGCACTGCGATTTTCTTGGTAGTGCCAGCATCTCGTAAAGAATGTGCCAATACCAGAGCACCTGAGTTTAATGATTAGTTAAAGATTTCCGACCATTCGAATACCATAAAACCAACCTGGAAGGTAGGTGTCGGTCAAAAGAAGCTATCGCAAAGTTGTCAGTTCACCCCGTTCTTCTCGAGCCATGATGATAACTTACAGTTGCATAAACATCTTCTGGTTGGGAAGCCATTGCTTGAATATAAGAGAGCTGTATTTCGATGTATATGTATAAAACGAGGAAGTCTCAAATACTGGAACAAAGTACAAACAACACTTCTACAAAAATTGTAGAGTTAATGTAATGTGTATAAGTACAGTAAAAAAGTAGGAGGGAAGAAAGATTTTGGAGAGATATGCGATATTCCTAATAAAATGGAAGTAAGCTATCAAGGTTAGAAAGAGGTTAGTGGAGTTTATTATGACGGTATGGCCATTCGGTTAAAATAAAATCAAAGATGGGTGGAAATGCTGGGGGAGGGGGATTGGTGAAGGTTGGATTGCTTGGTGAAGGATGTGAATTTTTGTATGGATGTATGTATGGATGTATGGATGTATGGGTTAAGATTGGTAGGTAGAGTTGGCTTGGTGGAAAATGAATGAACAGGGAATTTGCTGGCGGCAAGAAGTTTGAAGTATGAAGTGGAATATACAGTACGGTTCACGTGCCCAAATAATAATATATGTATGTACGTGTGTATGTATGTATGTATGCACAAGACGGTGAAGTAGCTTAGGATCTAAAAAAAGACAAGATGAAAGAAAAAGTCAAAGGGAAAGGGAAAGGAAGTCAAAGGGAAGAGAGGAAAGAAATCTATTCATATTCATACCTACGAGTACACATCTACCAGTACGAGTAGTAAGTAGTATTCATAAAAACTACCCCTCCCTCATCCCCTCATCCACTCATCCACTCATCCCCTCATCCTCTCAACCCCTCCATAATATTCGATTCATTTCTAAGAACCCAATATCCCAAACATGGGAGAAAGTATTGAATACCATTTGTCAAAGATAAGACGACATTGATTTGGGTTCTGGTCTTTTTTCTTCATTATAGTAACATTGGATGAGCTGCTTTATCGCGAACACCAAGCTGCCACGTACGTACTTCCTCTTTCGCCTCCTTCATCAGACTAGGTTGGATATCTTTTGCGTCCTTCTATCTACGGAGTGGAAGCTCAATAACCCATAGCTAGCTAGCTGGCTGGCTCGGCTGGTTAGTTAAACTATCTCTGCGTTGGAGATGAATGTTCCACCAACATGCGTTGAGATGGAGACAACCATACCACCACACAACTCCAGATCCATTTTTGCCCTCCCGCATTTGAACCCTGCTATAATATTCTTACCATTCATTTTCCATGGATTCTCAAGAATCCCATTCTATACGGAGTCTCGGGAGTGAACAAATACCTTTTTACCCCACTGTCTACCAACTTATCCTTTTTTTACGAGAATGACGAGAATCGATGAAAAAGATAGTCAGTCTTCTGACAACTTTTTGACACCAACAGATGAAGGATATTGTTCTGGATCTCCAAAACAATCATCACGATTGAAACGTTTTTCTTTTCTCTCTCGAGTCAATCTAAACGCCTCCATCAATCTCGTTCATGCATTCATTCATGTATGTCTCAACATTCAAGCCCAATTCAAACGCATTTCAACGCCTTATCTGCAGGTCAATTTCTGAGTGGCGTATCTTTACCACACTTCACAATTATATGGACAAGGGCCAGGCAATCTCAAGCCGTTCTATGCACACTGCACTGCAATGCTCACCGACAGCTACTAGTTCGTGAATAGGTATCCACTATGAAAATGAAAACGCACAGAAAAATATCAAGGAAACTTAGCTCATTCAACTTCCATAATTCTCCAATCTGGAGAGATATCTCCTTCTTCGTGTCGTTTTGTAACGAACGAGAGGGGGTCCAAGTGGACGTTTATTTTTTGGTCGTTGGACGAATTATTTTTCACTGACATATGTATATGTAGGTGGCATACATACTACATGCTATATGTATAGTGCACATGGTACATGTATCCAAAGCAAATGTGGAAGGGTGTCTATAGTTGTGGCAGCTTCCTGTTCGATTGAAGACATGAGTATATCAAGCTATGCTCCGCTTCTTCTTCTCGTCCTTCAAAGATTTTTCAAGAAGCCGAGCACAGGCTGTCTTCCTTACTTTGGACCCGATTATCTGTTATGCATTCAGATAAAAGTAGCATGTATGAAGCTCAGACTTGTGTGTATTCTTACCTATAGAAAGTCATTGCGAGGAAATCCTTTAGCTCGAACATTTGTTCTAGATCCCTTCCAAGGAGTTTTTTTTAATGAGAGGACTGCCTATGATATTCATTCGTCGAGTTGTCATAAGAATATCAAAATTGGGCAACATTGGGTAGAATGAGATACAATGGATCGTTTTCCGATATCCCTAACCTTTTTCTTAATCGTCGCCTGAACTTTATTTATTTTTAATTCCCACTGGAAATGATGCATTATTGGCTAGCATGATATCTCTCTCGCCTTCACACTTCAGCAAGTATCAAGGGTTTAGTTGAATCAATTAGTATACAGTCCCAAGCATCATCGACCCCACTGGTTCCCTTATTCTCCATCTTTTCCCATTACCATCAGCATCTACCACTTCTCCAACTTATCTCGACTCCACTTGAAAGGCACATATCCTGCGCATATGCTCCACCTCCGAATTTGGTCCTGCACTTTTATCAGCCAGTGGCAATCACCTAACCATTAAAATATTAGGTTCAAAAGCCAAGCGTGCATGTTTTGGCATTTTCCAATTCAGTAACAACCATCTTCTATTGTGCCATGCCTACCTCGCATCATGAATCAACTAACTTGCAACGCGAAAGCAATAAAACCAACCTTGAACTCAATATGCCATCTATCGATCTAGCATTGCCTTTGTTTAGCAAATTATTGAGCCACTCTTTTACCGGGGTGTGCATAAGACAAACCGCCCATGGTGTTGAAATATTTCCACGTTCTCTCACGCTCGTTCTCAAAGAAATTTTAAAAATCCCGCGCAGTTGTAAAGTGAAAACATTCGGATGGTCTATCGATTAGTGGACTCTATTAGTGTTTTTGCGATGTATTGATGCCCCTCATTTTCGTCAGGTAGTCGGCCAATCAACAAAGCTAGGTGAAGTAAGCGAGCAGTTTCTCCAGCCGGTATTTCGATGGCAAGCTTCGCATGGAAAAATTCGATTACCGCTCTCTCTTTGAGTCTATTGAGGCCTGTCCATAAGATGAAGAGCTCTCGTGAATGCCCTTGCTAGTGTGATAATTGTATCATGCTGGCCTTTTTAACAATATCATGGGCGATAGTTCTTCCAACTCCTTCTTCTCCCGCATGTAAGTTGAGACAGCACTTCCCAATTACGTTGGCGCCCCGATCTGTTTCTAAATAAACTCCATAGTAGATATTTGCCTCATGCAATGTGGCATTTCTTTTTTGAAACTGACAGTATACCGATAGGACAATTAGTAACATGGTTAAGACAGTGTACACAACTAAATCCTGTAATGACAAATTTCTGGGCCTCAGATATCCATAAGTCTTGCTAGCTTCCTTGCCAAATACTTCACCAAGTCAGCTTTCAGAGTCTTAGATTCTTGGTTGATATAGATCGAACAGTGCATGGTCCTTATCACCTCGGAAAATCTTTCCGTTTCAATGTATAGTATCACCGGAAATCAAAATCAAGACTGGTAACGTACGTGAAGCTATCGCACTGTATTATTAGGTAGGGTATTACAATGAATCTCGGTTCTCGGGTCTTTCAAAAGGGTTACAGTATGGAAGATTGGTAAATATAAGAGTGCATTACAAAATTGAACTGAGATATATCTATAATCAATACAATAACAGAATGCATGAGATCCTAGGAGACCCAGCGAAAGATATATAAGATGGGAAGTACAAGTATTCCCTCATTTCTTCCATCTCGCGCTTCGAGCTCGATACGCTCATATACAGTATTGGTAACTGCCAAAGCACCCGCGTGATTAGACCGCCTTGAATTCTCCCTCGATATCCACAATCTTTTCAATGGCTTTCTTATATCCCGCTTCATTTTCTAATCTTTCCGTATAAGCAAAAAGCTCCGAATATTTGTCTTTTGATAATCCAGCGCGCTGTTTAGCTGCTACAAGTGGAAACGACATGAGGATATCTGCACCGGTAAGATGTTCACCACAGAGATACTTTCCGCCATTGGGAGAGCTCTGGATTTGTTCATTGAGGAAAGTAAAATGAGTGCTGAAATTCGGTTCGAGGAATGAATCGTGCACTTTTGAGGATATCATGCCGGTGATGGGACGGATGAAAAAAGGAAGATTGGGTGAATTAATCACTGGGGAGTTAGTAATATTTAAGGATGCGGATGGGGAAGAGCTTACTGGACATGATAAGAGCGACGAGGAGGAAAGGCATGAGAGAACCTTCGGCATAATGCATGTAATAGCGGAAACGAGTCCATTCTTTGGTTTCGCCTCCGAGAGTGTTTTCTTGGCCCGGCTTCCAGCGGGTGGGGAGGAGGGTACTGCCGTGGGTGAAGTGGTCGAGGAGATATCTTTGGGGCGAGTTAGTGTTTATGCTGGGAGGGATTTTCTTTGGGGAGCTGGGAAAGCTAGGAAATGATATATTATATCATCTTATCTTTCAGATATCAACTCATCATGCAAGAACTACTTGAAACCCTCCATTCTCCATTTTCTATGTCTAAACCCATGTTCACACTCCCTCTTAATCCCCCAATTCAACTCCTCTTCTCCCGAAAAGAATCAATAAACTTACTCCATAATAGACGCACTCTCCGCCAAAACCACCGGCTCCGCAGCTCCTGGAGGAAGAATGGTAACAACGGGAGATTTTCCCAATGCGTGCACTTTTTTCAACTCAGGAGGTGCGTGTTTGGAGGGAAGTCTATGTATGATTTCTAGCTCATAGGGAACTTTTAGTTCTTCTAGGAGCCAGAGAATTCGCTGGGAGCGGGATTGGTGAAGCCTGGATTTGTTAGTTCGGCGGGGAGGGATGGGATGGGATTGGATGTGATGTGATGGGGTGGGGTGGGGTGATGGGCACAAGAGGAGGTATGTATGGAGGAGAAGGGAGGAGGAAAGGGGAAAGCTGCTACCAGTAGAGTTTGATCTTTGGTTGATCTGATACGGGAGCTGCTGAGGCCATGACTACTTAAGTATATGCGATAGTTATTGTGATTGATGTGAGATTGACACGAGATATATTCCAAAAAATCCTCATCAAAACAGATACAAAAACACAAAGGAAAAAAACTCAAATACTCTCATTTCAACCCGCTCACTAGATTCCCCTCCCATAAACAAGTTTATCTCACAACCAATTAACTCGTCCTCAGCCCACCTCGGCACAATCGATAACCTATTAGATAACCCGTGATAAAATCGGACCACCACACCATACCATCCCGCGCATCATCCATCCCTCACTTGAAATCTCAGCCGTGCATGCACGGATCGGGCGAACATTTTTCCGACGTCTAAGCTTTCCCGTGGCTTTCGACCGCGAACCTCGATACATCTGGGGCTTGCTATTGTATTTACGAAGGTTCTACGAAAGGGAAAATTGATAACACAAGATCTTCTTAGATACGCGCAACAGCATTCACCATGGCGGGTCATAATCATAGTGTGTATATTCTTACGGTGGATGCTGAATCGGACTAATTGTTGGAAAATAGTTCTTGCGGTTGACCCCGCGTTGGTCAAATATAGTAGTATGTTCTTCTACGCTTACGACGGCTTGCGGAGATGATGGAATTATGATGATGAAATAGGTGGGAAGAAAGGAAAGCTAATGGGGTATAGATATGTCCCTCAATCGCCACAAGTACTTCCGATGGACAGGTCGCACTGCCGCTATTACATTTGTCTTTGCAGCGTTCATTCCGAGTATTGTTGGGTATATGGCTATCAAGACTGAAGTAAGATACTCCGACGTCATTCGCAGGTTGTGAACTAAGGCATGGGGAATCGAACGCTAATGTGCGCATAGGGAAAATGGGATATGAGAGGAAAGCGTAGGGGTGATACGATTGCGGAGTTTTAGATGGGGATGTAAGGCAGGGAGAAGAGGAAAGGGGGAATACCGAAATGCGATGAGGATCGAATGCGGGAAGCTGTACATATGTCGAGGGAGATGTCATGAGAGGCTATGGGATAAGAGAGAGCTATGGAATTGAGTCGCATTCTTTACCATCGTTTAATGCATGGAGTTATGATATGGGTATTGATATTACTCGGATCTGGTAATTTTCGATATGACTTTTGCAGGACTGACCTTATATGTTTCTAAAGTACGGACCGATTACCACCCATCCGTTGCTGACACCCCCGCAAAAATGTCTGAAAAATTGAAATGATATTGGAGAAAGTAGAGCATTCGCTTCCAATGGATCGTGGATAATTGGGAAAAGATCATGTAGTGTTCCAAGAAAACTTGGCGCCGTCAATCGTAATAGCATGGTAATTGGTATCATATGTCTTCTTACCTCGCTCAATACCGACCTCTTCCACCCCCAAAACCACCTCCGCCTCCATACCCACGACCTCTTCCCCCAGATGGACCATCCGGTATCCTCTCTCCTCGTCTCCATTCTCCCATTGGTACACCACCCGCTCTACCTTGACTCGTACCTTGGCCAAATCCTCCTCCTCCTGGACCCCCCCTCCCTCTATATCCACCCCCAAATCCATTTTCTCTCGGCCCCATCCCTCCTCTCCCTCCAAACCCACCCATTTCCGATCTTCCACCCGCAAAACCCCCTCTCGAAGGACCACTAGGTGGCGGCGCAACCCCTCCATCCTTCATCGGTGGTAAAATCGCACAACAAACATAATCACCAATAACAAACCTCGCATCCTGCAACGTCTTCTCTGGTTCCCCCATCAAACTCCCTGCCATAATTCCTCCCCCAACAATTGCACTCTCTTCCTCATCTGGCAAAACTCCCGGCCCTCCATCCCCGATAATAACACTACCCAGTTCCTTCGTTACATATCTAGCAGGTCCACTAACAGCGGGCCGTGAATCGGGAAATATAAGTCGAAATGAAAGACGAGTCCCAATCGCCGGATCGGGCAGAAGATCGGGGAGCGCAGTCGCTAGTAAATGTGATAATTCGCGCAGAGTACAAGATTGCCATGTAGATATATTAACATGAAGAGGTAATTCGCCATGAGGATTAAATTCTTCGATTCTATTTTCATATTAGAACGAATATAAATGAATATTCTGGGAAGGCTGAGATTTGTTTACCTACCTGGGAAATGAACCGTTTTTGTAGAAAAGCTTGAGATGGAATGGAACGGTAGTGTTTCGATCGATTTTTGTTAGAGGAATGGTTGCCATATTTATATTATGAGCTGGGGTAGTTATGGTGCTTTTAATTGAGGGATGTTGGTGGAGGATAACTCTGGAGTCGAGAAGTTCTCGAGGCAGAATCGAGGCCTCGTCAAAAAATGTTCAGCCTTGGGCTTTGTACACTTTCTGTAATCTGACGACAACATCTTCTACATAAACAACAATTCAATCTCTCAATAAATTTTGTTCATCTACCAAATCTGGAAAGATAGAGAAACGGAATAAACATTCATAATAATCATAAATCACCAATCCAAATACAATCAATACAATCATCTGCGGCGCAAACCATCACAACCACCATTATGGATTTCGCATCTCTCATGTCTAAAGAGATATCCAAAAAGAGCGAAGCTTCAACCGATACCTCCAAGAAATATATGAAACGTTCCGAAATTGAAGCAGAACGACAAGCCAAATATCTCGCCGAACAACGCGCCATTGAAGCAGAGCGCGAAGCCAAATTAGCGCAAAAGCGCAAACGTGAAGAAGAAGAAGAAGAAGCTGCTAAAGCACGAGAAGAAAAGCGTAGGAGATTAGCTGAAGAATCTCGGAAACAGAGGGAGGAAAGAGAAGCCGAAGAAGAAAGGAAAAGGAGAAAAAGATTAGGGTTGCCAGAATTGGTTAAAGAGGAAGTGGAGGAAGTGCCGGAAGATGATATTCCTGATGAGGAGTTGGTGTTGAAGTTGCGGGAGATGGGACAACCTGCGAAGCTTTTTGCGGAGAGTCATAAACAGAGATTGAAGAGGTATAGGAAATTGGGGGTGGTTATGACGACGGGTCCGATTCCTACAACGTTGGTTTTGGTCGAGGAAAAGGATATGAAGGTTGAAAATGTACCGAAGGATGAAGAAGGGAAGAAGTATTTGTTTAGACAGCTGGCGAGTTATTTCACGATGGTTTTGCAGGAGTGGGAACATGCGCTGGAGAAGGAGAAGAGGGATACATTTGCTAGTAAAGCGGCTTATAATGCTATGGTGCAGAGTAAGGATAGTATGACTCCTGTAAGTTTTGTTTCGCACACTAATTTATCTTGTGGACTCGTAAACTGACAATATTTAGCTATTTCGCAAATTCGAAAAAGGAGATCTTGATGATGATATCCTAGGCCCTGTGGTTGAAATTGTCAAAGCAGCGCAGGAAAAACGCTACGTCGATGCGAATGATGGATATTTACGTCTTAGTATTGGAAAAGCTGCGTGGCCGATTGGTGTGACCATGGTGGGTATTCACGAGCGTAGTGCGCGCGAAAAGTTGCATGAGACTGACAAGGGACATGTGATGGGTGATGAAGTTACGAGGAAGTTCTTGCAGAGTATTAAGAGGTGTCTCAGTTTTGCTCAGGTTAGATGGCCACCAGAGGATATTAGACAACTGATGGGTTGAGAGAAGGTGTTAAGGTTTAAGAGCCTGTGGCTTGGGGGTGGTTAAAATGATTTTCCATCTGTGTTGGAGTCTACGCCCACTTCAAAGCTTCCAAAGACTGTGTCCAGGGCATATTCCAATTTAAGGAATTATCATAGTCTATTGTTCACTTGGGTCCAAATTATTTCTATGTTTGCCTTGATCACCAGGAGTTGTACCCTATTGAGCGGCTTTAGCTATTGCTACTTCAAGACTTCAAAGCCAGGGCACCATGGTTTCCGACGGACTCTGTTCTAGGTTTCGAGTACATATTAAGGTACCGCCACTGGCCAATTCTACACTTAATGCGAAAATTATCACAATGCGACTGAAAGTATTGAACGGTGAAGGTCGTGTTTAGCGAGAGGTTGAAAGGGGGTGAGGGCGCTGGTAAGTCCCAGTATATGACAACCTCTCAATTTTATGATAACATATTTCATACTACATCGCATACAAAAAACTCAAACCTATGATTTTCTTCCCGAGTCATTCTGACCAGGACCTAAATATATAAGTTCCCTACACCTTCTAATTCTTCCTTTTGTTCTTTTCTTTCAGTGTCCTAGGGATCATTAGTCTTGAGCAAATTGCGACTGAACATCTTTCCCATTTGAAGTCCTATTCCATTACCCTAAAATTTCCTTTCGAGGCCCTTAGTCAGGCTTTTGGTGTACTTTTACCATTTGTTGGGTTCTTTCTTATTCTCTATATCCAAGATGCAACTTTACTCTCGTATTGATGATCTACGCCCAGACTGCTCAATTGAGTTTAGTAAGGTCGTGCTCGTCATCATCGCCTAAATCTCAATCAATTTGGCCTGTGAGTATACTAGGCTCATACTTCTCCCCTTCTCTCTTATCATAAGAGGCAAGAAGGAAGAGGCTCGCAGTCAATTGCTATCAGGAGTAGGAAAGAAGTGGAAAGAAATTGTTCAAATCGGGTTTAGAAGTGGGTAGGAATAGTTAGATTTGGTATTGGGAGCAGCAAGGTGTCAAGAGCCAAGTAAAAGTCACCTGAATAAGGGACCCTAGGTTCAAAAATCCAATAGAGATCATAGATCCCTTAGGAAGATCTCGTTTTGTTATGTTGATCTCCTTTGATTTTGCGATTTGAAAAGGGTCAAGCGACTGGCTCACTCACTGGGATCAAGGGAGCCAGGAGAGCCGGGCTAGCGAAATAACTGAGTAAACTCACCTGGGTCGCAAGTGAGCTACACAAGTCATATGAAATATGTAACTATATAGATAGAATAGTTTCTATAGTTTTAGGTCTTCGTGCCCAACTTAGCTATCATTTGATCACCTACTATTCTATATCGATATGGTAACCATTTCACCTCCGACTGAACTGTAACACTCAGTGATATAACCTTAACCCACAACGTGCCAATCTCACGAAACCTGAGGCCGTGGTGTTCTGAGACGGCGATAGTTACACTATGTTTCTTACCCAATATATGTTCAATGGGCCATTACAACTCTATCCTCAATTCGCCATTCCAGATCCTTCCCCCCTAAGAGTTCCACGTTGCTGTAAAAATTATAGTACGGTCCTAGCTACTAGGTATTGTTGGGAGTCGCCGGGTTGTGTAGGTAAACCATAAGACTAATATCATAAGGTCTTTACATAGAAGTAAAGTCCTTACTAGTCAAGTAGACATGGTGATAGCTAGTTGATTGTTGATTGTATCTGAGCACGAAGTTCTATGACTAAGAAAGGCTATTCATTCATATAGACCTTCATATTAAAACCCCTAGGGCCGCAGAGCGCGATTTGCGCTCGCCGGTTTATCGCGCGGTTTGTTCAAAATTAGCTCTTCCCCGAATGCAAGACAGTATCCTGTAGGGATACACATGATAAGATCCTCCTAAGAGTTCTGCTATGGTAATTAGATCATTGCCTGAGGTCCCTTAGTCACGTGTCCACTGATCGTTTGCTTGTAACAATTGCATGGAACCGCAGGCACATTCATCACAAAAACACAACATTGAGTAAAGCCCAATCCATTCCACCATTCCAAGCCCTCTAAACAGCTTAAATAAAGACTCTCTTTACATTAACTTTGACACATGTTGGATTTTCCGGCCGGCCCGCACCAATAAGCCAAGCCAAAGTTGTATACTGATATCCGTAATCTGTATCACAGACGTACCACCTGTAATAAGCCTTTGTTTCGAAGCTAGCTGGATCCGTCCTATCATCGTAGTAGCTCTGAATATTCAGCAAATCGTTCTCGTCAAATGCCATCACAGTTGCGCCGCTCGGGGAAAACACTGGTACAGCAACATTGCTTATGAGGTTCGAGCTGATACTCAAAGGCGATGAGAGGTTAAATGAAGAACCGGTATCGAGAAGCCACGTGACAATCCCGTTTTCGCCGAGAGTGGCATTGAATACATTGGCGAAGGAGGAAGTGTTGAAGTTGTATGTGTAAATTGTGCTTTTTTCATCCGTGATATGAGCGCCAAGACATAGTCCTTCAATGGCAGCACCTTCATGACAGCTTGAGAGTGTGGTGCCGTTGAGGCACTTATCTGAGGATAGAAGTACGAGGGCGAATGGGTCGGATTGATTTGTATATTGTGCAGTAATTTGAGTTGCTACAGCAGTGAGAATACTCATAACCAAGAATGAGGTACGCATCTTGGATCTCGGTGTTTGAGGTATTATGATGCTGTATTGGTTTAAGAAGTGAAGAGTAGTGGGTTTTGTTCCAACTTGCTTGTAGGAATGAGTTATTAATATAGTAAACTGGGATGCCAAAGAAGATATATATCCGTTAATAATGATGTTTTTGATCTGTGACCAAGCACTTCCTTTTATGAGCGTAGCAAAAGCGTCCAATGAAAACCAAACAAACACTCGGAGTAGTGCAGAGGTGAGATCTCATTTAGGATGATGATCATACCAAGAAGGGAGCTCTTGTATTTACCTGTATACCTCGAGGGTCTTCTTGAGCATCAGGAACGCAGAAAATGCTCATTAATCTCGTGTCTGTAAGTGATAGTCAGTAATACCATTGGTATATTAGTATTAGTCAATGTTCATATTCCTACGTTTGAAGATATGATAGGAGCTTAGGGGACTGTTACAAAGTCGATTTAGGTGGCAAGGGTATCAATCACCTCGTACAATGCAGTTGAGATTTATCGTATCTGTAACAGCCACTGCCTACAGGGAGCTGGTAAGTACAACACCGGTTACATGTGTACTAGATTTACCCCGCATTTTCGATCGTAACGACACACCTCGTATGAAAATACTTAGGAAACGTATCATGAAGCAATTCTGCTGTACGGGGCAGTACAACCAGTATCTAAGACAGGGAAGCGTTGCATCAACGCCTCTCCCGACGAAGATGAGATGAGTCTTCACATAGTTAGATTAAAGCATCATTGGTAATATCAACCCCGATTTTGGTGCATTGTTCCATGAAAACATCCGATTGTATTCCGTACATCGCAATTTCGAGCTGACGATCCCTTGATCAATCCCCAATTCTCCCTGCTGCAAGAACCTTCAAAATATTGATTCCACCGGTAGGCTACATATCTCAGGATTGTGAGAGCCCTCAGACCTTTATCTAGAGCTACCAATTCGCGAAGGAAACTCAGCCTATCAACTTCGCGCCAGTCAATTGGTCATATCTTCGAATCTCGAAACTTGTAATGACCTATGACTTCAGAATAGCACCGTCCTCTGAACCCAGCAACACACACTGGGTGACACAATGTCTATCACCCAAAGCTCAGCTACTTGAAACTTTATCTCAGCTAGCTCTACCGTGTAAAGCTTTGCTACTTAAGGTTTTGTTACTCTAATTTCAATCACTCTAAGTTCTGTTCTTCGCAAATTTGCCACTTGAAGCTTCGTCTTGCTTCTCGGGTACATCGTCAATCAGTGTCGTACTTCTCTTCTCCTCAAGTCTCCCCTTCTGCTCTTTTCTTTTCTCTCCTACTCCTGATGGGGTTTGGCAGTATCAAGGTTAATATTACAAGTTGGTTTTCCCTCGAAAGTTCCCAAATCTTCTGTAGCAAGTTCGCATGTTAATGGCGTTCGCCCGCGATATATGCACAATGCATTTAAATGTAGAAATTGAGAAGGATAAAATTGTGATAATCATCAGTTAAAATTTATGGGTATAGGAGAATGTCACGTTGCAGAAATTGATAGTCGCATCAGGGAAAAGAGTCTGTCCGCTGACAGAAGTGTTATAGATGACGTTCGCTGTAACCGATGATGGGATGACGGAACTCCCTAATAAGGTACCGTTCGCAGGCAGAGCCGCTTTGGCAACGGCTGTTGTACAAATGTCGGTTAGAGATGCCGCAGAAGCGGTGGCACCAGTGGCAACCAGTGCGAAAAGTGATTTGCGCATTTTAAAGAGAGAAAAATTGACTTCGGAAGATCCAAATATATAAGTAACGATTGTGTTGAGCTTCTAGCTATCGAGAAAAGCTAGATCTTTTGCTTGAACTCTTCTTTCAGTTGAGACCAACATCTTTATACTTCGTTGAAGGTGTAATAAAGTTTAAGGAACGGGACCTTAGCAGGTGTGCTTTGTCTAGTGAAGACCCTTCTTGTCGATTAAAGGAGCTCCATACATTGTAGTACATATGCTCCATTCTAGATGAAAATGGAGTAAGATTAGGGGAAAATTGCATTGGGCAAACCAAGAGTCCGATAATGGGCCTTATGACGAAGCTTTTCGTCAGCAATAAATATACCTAGATGATTCATTCTAGCGTGTGTATACTACTCTCATTACTCTTAAGCAATCTTGTGCGCTAGACCAAAGTCTGACTAGGAATTAGTCTATAGTCTAGTATGTGCATATGGCCTTCCCATTCGGGAAATCTAGGAGCTCCCTCAGAAAGTTCTAATAAGTCCTTTTCCAGCCTCCATACATCTCGCTTAGGTATACAATGAGATGTAGCAGATTCTCGCATTTGACAAGAACTTTGTTCAAAAATTTTTATCAAGATCTTTGATATTTTGGTCTGAATGTGATAACTCAGATACATTATTTGACAGTATTTAGCTTCAATAGGGTGAATACCCCAAGCTTCCACTTTTGAAGTAAAAGACCACTTCGGGAGTATAGTTCCTTACGATAAATGCCTTGAAGACTAATGTCTACGCCATCAACTAGAGTCGTAAAGTTAGCTCACACGAATTTCTATTCTCAAACTAGTCTTTGTACAGAGTCGAATGTACATTCTATGACTGTTCTTCAGATAGTCTACCCACATTAAAGCTCATGGATTGATATTGCATTCGGCGAGCCATTTTCAACTCTGACAAGGGCTATTATAAATCTGTGTACCGGACAGTGTTATCAATAGGCAGTTAACCATAACGTTTTCTAAAATGGTTGTTTAGGGCGTAATTGAGAACTGCTACTTGGATGAAGCAGGGAAAGGTTGTGGCGACTACTTGGGCCATAAACATTGTTCTTGGTGGAATCTAAGTGGCCCAATCTCCCTCGGGACCGAAAACACTAGCGTCGGTAGTCGTCATTGTTGAATACGCATTGACCTTGGCATGAGGCTGAATTGTGAGATAGAGATTGACCCGTTGTTTTCTCAAACAGGACGGATGATGGAGATATAAAGTGGCACTTACAAACGTTAGCCCATTGTTGTGCTAGATTCGTCCACCTGCTGATGGAAAGGATTAACTAGAGCGATGCCGTGGCAGACTTCCTTTCTTTGGGAATATTCCGAACTTGATCAACCCTCTCAAAATAAGCTACAGTGGTAGAATGATTTGTATCAAGTTAATTATCTACATATTCAATTTTCCAAAAATACATCTTTCCAACATGGTATACTCTTGGTTTTATGAGTGAATTTGAACGACGGTCGAACGAACGTGAACCATGTGTATTCACATGTGAGAACCAAGATCATGTTTAACAGCACTGAAAATTTGAGCATAGATTGATATGGTATGCGCAATGTAGACTACGTACGTATCCGGAAGTGGGTCGGGCTATGGTTCATTAAGCTTATATCTCTCTATTCGATCTCGGTCTACATGCTTTAGGGTGATCTACAACTACTCTATAATCTCAGTTACAAGAAGTCACATTAAGCCGTTTTGGGATAAGGTTTCCTCGGTTATCCTTTAATATCTTTCTTTCCTAACAAAAGAAAATGAATTTTTTGAAGTCAGTACTTTTGTAATCCATCTTTACTTCGGTCCCGAGAAAACGAGGTTTCGAAAGGGGCTAGTGTGAGTTCTTGTAACTGAGATTATACGGTATCATAGATTCGCTTGAATTGTTACCGTCCTTTTCAGCCCCCGACAATCTCAGCACTTCTCTTGGGCTAGATAAACTTGCCTTAGATAAACTTGCCTTATAAATGTACACCTTTTCCATATTACCATTTTTATTCTTCTTTTGACCATAAAGACCTCATTGTATTCTTTGAGTGCTTTCCGAAGAATAGTATTATTAGCATTTAACCTGTCAACTCATGAGTGTTTCGCTTAGCGTATCACTACACATGAATATAAACAGCATAATATGGCAGCAGAATTGTATCCATCGTTATCCTGGTCACTATAATCAGGATTGCATTCCTCAGTTTCCATCTACAATTCTAGCAACATCCCTATCTCAAAATTCACTCCACCCCCTTTCAAGAACCCCTTGATCATTCAGTTTTTTTCGAAGACCAAACCTATCTATTCCTCCAATCCCAGATGAGAACAATTCTTTACCTAATGCGTGGGTTGGGCTACTATGTATTCAATTTCCAAATGATAGTTGGCTCTCTATAGTCCAGCCGCCTTGTTCCGAGTCGTGGAGAGCCCAGGTGACCTCAAGTGGGAGATGATATCAACGAATCTCGTCCGAAAAGTGTAATAAAGAAATAGATTTATGACATCTCTACGAATGAGATAGTATGCAATATTCGATTAATAAATTTATAATATCTGATACATATGGATTTCCATCACCTCTTCCACGATCCTGACTGCTAGAAGTCGCCCCCTTTGGTGGGTGAATTCTGGCTTTTCATAGCTCGCATGCTATACACGAAGGGCAGACTACCTCAGAGCATTTAATTTTCTTGATATACGGAGAACTTATATAAAGACCTTGCCGTCGTACGTCATACCACACCATACTGCGACTCTGATTCATGTATGCTACAGGTCATTTATCTCACCATGACAATGCAACTTCAAGCCTCATCTGATATCAAATAACACTCTAGAAATTACTCAGATGATTCTGTTGCATACCGTATTGTGAGTCATGATAGAGAGATGAAGATTCGAATATTAGGCCACATACGACGAGATAAAAATAGTAATCATTGCAATTATGCCACACTAGCGAAGAAAGAGAATACAACGACAAAGACGGAATGAGATCAAAATCTACGATACTACGAGCAGTCTCAAATAGGACCACGAAGTACGTCGAGGCTTTCTTAGGAAATATTGACCTCGTGCTCAAAACTATCATGGAAAAGACCTACTATATCTTCTATTGTAGCCTCCAAATGTTAATCAAAGGAACTTTCGTTCCGTCAGGCAAGCAACAAAATTTCTGTAAAGATATCCTAGAGGCCCTGTTCGTCGTCTCAAAAGCTAAAGTAATCCACTTCGAGGGTCGAAACAAAGAATCTCTTTATTCTTGACTGAACAGATAGGAAACATGTTTCAGATTTTAGATATGCAACAAAACTAATTTTGCATATTTTTCTTTGTTTAGATAGAGGGTTGAAAAACAATTTGGGAATGGTAGATTCAGGAAATTTACATATTCTGGCCATAATCAAAGAATTCAAGCTCGCCTATCGCGCACGTTAGAAGCGAAGCTCTTTGTTGAAAACCCAGTGACCTGTACCCAAAGAGACCTCTGATTGGTAGATTGAAGTTCCTCGCACAATGAACTAAAATATTGGAAAGATTTGTTGCATATCTGAAATTGAGCGCAAGTTGAAGAAACACATAATACTGCTACTACTAAAACCTGAGCCGTTTTGCCGTAAACTAACAACTCGTCTGAAATCTTATATTCCGAAAGAAAATTCTTGCTAGGCTATTCACTAGTAGATGCCCGGATGCCCCAAAGAAACATTTCTTTCCACAAAGCTATTCTTATAGGCTTCTTCGCATTATATGCCTTGTGCACTTACCTCCTGCCAGCAACGAGCGTAGTATCTTCAATTGCGATACCATTGAGAAAGAAGATAAATCATCCACACATGTTTCTGTCTAAAGCATCGGATCTGATGAGTCCATGTCTAGAATCTTTCCCTTTAAAGGTAGAAAGCTACGGGGAATTGCAACTCCCCACGGCCCAGATTCAAGGATAAGACAAGACCATTTTGCCGATATTCGAATGAAGCGTGATGCTATGCCCTTCGAGCGGTTTCGCTGCGTGGATTGTATTTGGAAAGACGAATCTAATGTCGATGATGTCACTGCAAGTATCAGACGCGTGCTAGGCAAAAGCTGTAGGATTCAATGTCGCATAGAGGATCCGCAAGACTACTAAAGGATGTAATTTCGAGAGTTCGATTGTATCGGTCTCGAGATATTGTATTAGAATGTACAATCCTCAATGTGTCAATTTCAGGAGGTCAAGAAAAATTTCGGTCTATAGTATGAGACGATGTAGGAAGCTTCAAGATTAGTACATTATATATTAAGGAAAAAGCACCCACCCATCAATTAACCAGGCACTTTGGCGGAGTGGTTAACGCGATGCCCTGCTATTGTTTATAACAAAGTCAGGCATTTCCTTCGGGAGCGAGTGTTCGAATCACTCAGGTGTCGTATTGATTTGCCTTTTTGAAGGCTGTAAGGTAGAGAATTTTTGAATCATTGTTCATGGCTTTTCTACATGCTACAAAGATTTTGACAACTTCCTTTTGGACGGGGTAGAGATGTTGTTCCTTTGTGGAGAGGACGGATTACGTAATAATAGAGCTATGCCATGCATGCATGGATGGGTCACTTCTATTGTTAAAGTGAACTACAGTGTGAAACTGCGGAGTATTAATTTTGGTTATTGCGTTCCAGAGCAAATTAACAGACATTCATTGCAGTTCATGATATCCCTCCCCTATTAAAAGCTTACAACCACCTGCCAGTTTTTCTCTGCGTTT
Source organism: Sclerotinia spermophila (assembly GCA_038090695.1). Classification (NCBI taxonomy): domain Eukaryota; kingdom Fungi; phylum Ascomycota; class Leotiomycetes; order Helotiales; family Sclerotiniaceae; genus Sclerotinia; species Sclerotinia spermophila. The sequence goes on along the minus strand of JBBMOJ010000157.1, from coordinate 38,596 downwards.
GTATGTTCATTAGTCCTTGTGTTTTGTGACCCAATATGAGCTTTGGAATTGGGTTCTCAAGTTGAAGGATCCCATTGATCTAAGCACGCGAGGGCCAACAAGTCATTGAACGAAAGAGATTTGGAGGGGAATCGAAATGAACACGAATATCATAAAAAACTAAGTATTAATTAAGTGTATGAAAAGTGGAAAAGGTGCAAAGACTCAATCAGATGGACTGGTGCTGAGACCTGGGGCTCCTTTCAAGCTACTTGGAGATATATAAGTGATGAACGTTTGAAGGGCACAAATGTCATGCTCAGAACAAGATGCCATTTATGACTTTGGTGAGATACTACCTAATGTTGATCTAATGTATATAGGAGTAGAACTTTGGGTCATTTATTTTTCCACTTGCAAGTGTATCACAATATCCGAACAGAGAATCGAAGAGATATGAAAGAAGTTGCCAGACCTGACCCTGAGTCAACTTTGTGTAGTTGGGAATGTTCTGAGAAAGTATTTTAGCCAGAATCATTTGTAGTGAACAAGCAGCGTAAAGGGCAACTTACAGTCGTACCATCTGGCTCTCCTAAATGTTCAATGCCACCAGTACCTACTTACACATTAAACAGCATTAGCCACAGGGCTACTTCCATTGGCAGGGCGGGAAGGCAGCTTTAGCTTTCAATCGGATCTTCTAGTCACACCAAAATCTCACACTAAATTCAACTTCAACAAAGAAAAAGACCTACAGATTGATAGACATATTTGTGCTTGACTGTTCTCAAATGTTGGATTGTGTTTTTTCTATCAATGTTATCTCATGTGGTTGTGGCACAAATGTTATTGAGTGGCGTACTAATGTATGAATGCCGTGATATTAAGGCCAATATATAGCTAGCGTCGGCCAGGTTTCTTGAGAGCCAAATCAATTCACGTATCTATGAACTTTCAGGATTAAGTTCAACTATTTGACATTCATCAACAACAATCTGCGATAATTCCCTAACACTGATTCCGATACTACATTTTAATATCATACACATACGAAATGTGGCTCCTCGATTGGTGTATGTGTTGCTCTGGAATGGATCAGAGAAGAAAGTGTTCAACAACATAACAGCTTGCTGACTTTATCTCCTTTGAACAGTTTGGGATACTCTTGCCTCCTTAGGACTCTTGAACAAACACGCAAAACTCTTGTTCCTCGGTCTCGATAATGCCGGAAAGACAACGTTGTTACACATGTTGAAGGTGCGTAGAAGAAGCCAGGTTAAGAGGATATTTGATCCGAGGCGAACGACAACTCACTTCTCGCAATCTGAGCAAGGGGAGAATTGCTGATAATTATCATCTTCTAGAACGATCGTGTTGCCATTCTCCAACCTACCCTTCACCCCAGTAAGAAACTCCAAGCCTCGCACATCGGCGCAAAGCACACGTAATCAACATTTACTGACCATGCGACAGCATCTGAGGAACTTGCTATCGGCAACGTCAAGTTCACAACCTTCGATTTGGGAGGACATCAACAGGGTATTTATTCCTAAGCTGCTCCAGTGGTAGAGACCAAGCTAATGCGATGTAGCCCGTCGTCTCTGGAAGGATTACTTCCCAGAAGTCTCCGGTATCGTTTTCTTAGTCGACTCCAAAGATCACGAACGTTTTGTCGAATCGAAAGCCGAGCTCGATGCACTTTTGTCAATGGAGGACCTTTCTAAAGTACCTTTCCTCATTCTCGGAAACAAGATCGACCACCCAGATGCCATCAGTGAGGACCAATTAAGACACGAATTAGGATTATATCAGACTACTGGGAAGGGCAAGGTTCCTCTTGAGGGTATCAGACCTATCGAGGTCTTCATGTGCTCTGTGGTTATGAGACAAGGTGCGTTTCTTTGCTGTTGGGAGTTATTACGCCTCATACTGATCATGAAAATAGGTTACGGTGAAGGTATCAGATGGTTATCACAATACGTCTAAATAATGGTGAGAAAGTGGTTGTGGAGGAGGTATTTGAGACGAAAGGGGTGGTTTCTTATCGAGATCTGTTACGATGGGCGGAGTTATACAAAGGTCGTTTTTTCAATGCTTTTTTGGTAGGTTCTGGGAGCTCAGACGAGTTTCACTTTAGGAACCAAACCGACCAACATGTTTGTACCAGCATAGTATGGCGATCAAGTCTTTCATCTCTCAACACAATATCTTGACTCGTGTATCTGAACACTGAATGTGCTGCCGCCAAGGCATTGGGGATTAGATCATTACAAGGTTGCCATTGTTTGTGATTGTCCATACCACAATGTCATTGAAGATGCACCATGAACTATTCTCGAGCCTTTTTGCTTTTAACAGTTACTGTAATCCTTGGTGAACACTGAAATTCCCAATACTTGTGACAACTTATTCGAATGTATCATTCGTGGCGCTAAGGATACTCACTAGCTACGTCATGTCTATTTTCGGATGCGAGACTCGCCCAACATAATTATACATATTTCCCCCCACACTTCTCCATAACAGCAAACCCTCTTTCACGTATTAAACACGCAAAGACCCATACTTAATGCACATATAATGCAGGAAGACATCTAGAACTCCTATCTTCTACAAAATACTTTACCAGTAATTCGACATCATTCTAGATATGGCGGATCTCCGCCATAAAACAGATGGTCCATCGCCGCTTTCCGCAGAAGGCTACGATGAATCCCTTCTTCCCGATTTCCACCGCGAATTTATTTCTGAAGAACATCTCCAAGCGTTTTCCAATGCGCTGAGCGCCCCAGACCCAAGTCCTAGTTCTGATGATTTGTCAATATGTTCGCAAGCTCAGAGTCCGAGAGAGCCATCTACACCACATCGCAGCAGCATAGATATACGAAGAAACAGTAAAGCTGCATTTGGAAGTGGATCGAATACACCAGGGGATAGAGGGAGTTTGTTCATTACCGCGCAGAATGATTGGGCCCCAGTGAACCCTACGAGGCTAGGAGGGAGAGGGAAAAGGCGGAAGGCGGGTAAAAAACCGAGGAGAAGTAAAGATGAGACGAGAGAAGGATATTTATACTCGATTTTGAAATGGCCATTGCTAGGAGTGGTTTTCATGTGGATCGGGGGATTGGGATTGTCATATATGGTGACACGATTGTACATTTGGACATATGAGCATTTCATCGCGGTAAGTGCTTTTCTAGCTTGAAAGTTTGCGCGGAGGTAGAGATATTCTGTAGGATATTCCGCGAAAGATCCGCCCCAGATTCTCAGACGTTTCTTTGCCAAGTTCATTTACTGATTTTCTGGCCGTACAGTGGAGGGGCAAGCGGAATCGACTGCGAGAACAACTACATAGTACCACGAACTACGCAGATTATGTTAAGGAGGCAAAAGAATTGGACACCTATCTCGGAAATGATAAGTGGAAGGCTGAGGACGAATACGCATATTATGATTCCAAGACAGTACGAAGAGTTTTGGAACAGATTCGAAGATGCAGGCGAAGAATTGAACAAGAGGATCGGGCTGAAAGTCCATCTAATGGCAGTAGTACGTCAAAGGCAAAAGCAGTTGAAGATTTGAAAGCATTAATCGAGGCGTGCGTGAAGAATAATTTTGTGGGAGTGGAAAACTCGAGATTATATTCTCAAACTTACTATGGAACGAAGATCTTAGTACAGGAGTTCATCGATGAAGGTATATTCAAATTTACCCACCTTCAGTAGAAGATCAACTGACGAAACAATATAGTCGAGAAGGGTGTCTCAATTTTGGCAAAATCAGATCAACTCCAAGATGAAGAAAAGCGCACACTTTTCAAACGAATGCACACAAATTACGGTCGTACAGCACTCTGTCTGTCTGGCGGCGCATCTTTTGCATATTATCATTTTGGAGTTATCAAAGCATTGTTAGATGCGAATCTTTTGCCGGAAGTGATTACAGGGACTTCAGGAGGTGCTTTAGTAGCTGCTTTGGTCGCTACAAGAACAAACGACGAATTGAAGGCATTACTGGTACCTGCTCTAGCCGGCCGAATCAATGCCTGCTCGGAACCGTTTACTACTTGGATACCTAGATGGTGGAGATCAGGGGCTAGATTCGATTCTTTAGAATGGGCCCGACGATGCAGTTGGTTCACTAGAGGTAGCATGACTTTTCGTGAAGCATACGAACGCACTGGCCGTATTCTCAATGTCTCATGCGTTCCTGCTGATCCTCATAGCCCTACCATTTTGACCAATTATCTCACGAGCCCTGACTGTGTTATTTGGTCGGCAGTTCTAGCATCAGCAGCTGTTCCAGGTATTTTGAACCCTGTGGTTCTGATGATGAAACAACGCGACGGTACTCTTGCACCTTATTCCTTTGGTCACAAATGGAAAGACGGAAGCTTGCGAACTGATATTCCACTCAAAGCACTAAACTTACATTTTAATGTCAACTTCAGCATTGTCTCCCAAGTCAATCCTCACATCAATCTCTTCTTCTTCTCCTCGCGAGGTTCAGTCGGGCAGCCAGTCACTCATCGACGTGGTAGAGGTTGGAGAGGTGGATTTCTTGGGAGTGCTACTGAACAATACCTCAAACTTGATCTCAAGAAATGGCTGAAAGTTGTCCGCCACCTTGAGTTATTGCCCCGTCCTTTGGGTCAAGATTGGAGTGAAATATGGCTTCAGCAATTTTCAGGGACTATTACGATCTGGCCAAGATCCGTCATCTCAGACTTTTGGCGCATTCTAAGTGATCCGAACCCAAAACAACTGGGGAGGATGCTCCATGTTGGCCAACAAAGTGCATTTCCCAAGCTAATGTTCATTGCAAATAGACTGAAAGTGGAAAGAATCATCGAGTCAGGGAGAAGAGCAACTAGACAAGGTGTGAGAAGAGGTAGTATTGAGAGTATCTTGAGCGAAGATGATATCAAAGGTTTGCTTCTGGGAAGTGGTACAGGCAGCGAAGCCGAAGGAGAAACCGCTACGCAATCAGAATACGAACTGACTGATGGTGCGGTGACATCTGAAGATGAAGATGACGGACTCAATCTGAAGATGAGTGAGAAGGAGGCTTTGATCGGCGGGGAAAAGGAAGATTAATATTGTGATTTTTAGAAGCGAAATTATACTAGTTATAGATTGACATTCAGGTTTATATGGAATTACCAGATAGGGAATGTACATAGTTGGGATAATAAGGTTAGATACTTGAATTGATATATTCATTAGAAGTGTGCACTAGTCTCAGCTAGTGCTAGCATTTACTCTACATATTACGTACATATCGTTACTTCATCAGTCTATCTAGATACTAGGACACAGCAGTCTTACTTTCCCCTCTAGTACAACTGTATCACTCATTTGATTTCAGATCAGTATCTGAGATATCAACAAACTATGCGCGGCCTTGCATGTCATTCTTGCCATTCTCACTTCATTTATATTTTCAATCTCTCCTTAATGTTGTATAACCGAAATCCCATCATTCTCATTCCTAGCAGAAAACATTATCATCAGTGTCTAATCAACGAATAATCCACTCATAAAGATAGGATCGAAAATACTCTCTCTGCCTTTGGCTTGACATTTACGATCTAGGCGGAATAATACATCCAACTACACAATACAAATTTTTCTTATTCACTTCACATGGTACCAAAGATAGTTACTTAAGAACCGAGTATCTGAACACGAAGTACCCTTTCCTTTCATTAGTTGGCATCAATTCAGAATGGAAAGTTCTTGTAACAAGGGGGTGAGTATCTCATCAACCATTTTTGGAGCTGAGTGATGTGATCCTGTGGTATAGATGCAGGACTGTGGTGCAGATCATGCACCGATAGCTCTGGCTATCCAGATTGTGTACACCTCCCAGGATGTTTTGACTTGTGGCATTCGAAAATTTTGCAGCGACGTTTTAGATGGCCTGGTAGGATTGAAATTAGAGATCCGGATATTAAGGATTTCGCTCCGCTTCATGGACAGTGAACAAGGGATTAAACACGTTTGGAGCATCCCTATGTATGTATGCCAATGTAGGAAAGGAAGATTGCAGTATCGGAAGGAGGTCGTAAGCATGAGACATATAGCAATTTTCTATCGAATGTGGGTTGTGGGAAGTTAGATGTACTCTCGAAGGTACGGAGAGGTTAAGATGGTATGATGACTAGGATTCGGACAATAACAATAAGATATTTATTATAGCTGCACTCAAATGGGCAGCAGGGGTTATGATTAGCATGTTGTGTATGTCAGGGACTCGTCGCGCGTAAAGCATTTAGGCTGTTCCACGGGCTGAACAAATATAGTGAAACTTTGAATCGACACGTAACTCTCGAGCATTTCTTGTCATTGTATAAATTCTAGCAACAGTTATCATGTAATTGCCTTAAAAGCACAGAGAGTCCAGTTTTCACTTCAAGATTCCATGCTTGCGCACCTTCACCAGAAATCGATATCGATTTTGAGATGCCGATTTATTCGAGCAGAGTAGAATCATCGTCTCGCGATGCGAGGATTATATGTATTCTTTGATGTCCTGGGGTGGTTCGTGGTTGTTATCATTGATTTCAGGTGGCTTTCAACGTGTTTGGTATTTGCTCATCGTATCTTGTCCAGTATTTCTATGTAGCCTTTGCCAACAATATCTTTTCTATTTCTCGCTGAAGGAGCTTAGATGTTTGATGCATTTGATATAATTCTTGGTATGCAAGGTTGACTCCATATCGCTCCCGTGCTGGCAGACAATTTCAAAGTTTAGAAGGAACGAGAGGGGCGCTTTTGTAGTGGTTTTATAGGCCCTTGGTATGTTATGGATCGACCTCTCGGGCTTGCATTGTTCAATCGTAAATTGATGATTCGGAACTGGATGCGAACAAGAAGAATTGTGAAAATGATATTTCCGGAGATGAGATAATTGTGGATTCTCAGGGCTCAGATTTAGATGGGCAAAAGTTCGCGCCAGTCATCAAACGACTGGAACGCCTTGAAGCGCCGAGAGTCGTTCAGCAGTAAAATCTTGCCATTGGAGTGTTGTTGTCCCCACGTAATGGGGCCACTAACCAAGCCCTTCCTTTCATTCTGTAACATAACAGGAAGGGCGAAAACTAGAAAACCGCGAAGGAACCGAACACGCAGGGGTTAGCGACATGCAACAAATCTCCATTATCATTAAGGTTCGTCATCAGCTGTGCGCGGAGGGAAGATTAACACGGTTTAACATAAATTAGCACTATGTAAGATAAGACCAACACCAACTAACAACCTGCAAGGGTTGGCGATGTGCAACAGATATTCATTAAGCATTTTAGTGAGGGTTGGTCTTGTAATTTTGAGTTTAAGAAGAGACTAAACATCACTAAAATAAGACTCACAACGACTAAAAGTCTACAGGGGTGTTGCGATGTGCAACAAACAACGTTTGGTTGAGCTAAAATCATACTAAGAATTAACATCTGCTAGAATAAGACTGATCACAACTTAAGACCTGCAAGGATCGTCAAAGTATATGCTATATAACATGTCAAAGCCCTAAACTCTGACATCACATGGCATCACGATGACGATGATATCATCGAATAGCATTGCCCAAAGAGAAACACCTCCACATGACTGAACATAATCTATATCTAGTCCTGGTAGCTCTGGTGAATGGAGAAAAGTTCGTAATTGTCAAACAAGGTAAAGAATATAGTTATCGCTAGACTGGTTGCATGAGAGAATGAGGTAGGTCCACGAGGTCTTCAGTATATTAAATGCGAGTTCCACCTCTACATTATTCGACCGCAGGTCAATATCTTACTTTTATCCCCACGATATTTAACTTAAGAATAGGCATGGAAACATGTGCATAGGACATAACAACTGCAGATGATTTGATGATCTCGAGATTCTACAATCATATCCAACGCTTAAAGAGCTCACTCACACTTATGAGACAGAACCAATGCTTCTACCTTCATGGTAGTATTCTATATAATAAGTAAAAAAATGGGTGCCAGTTGATAGGGAAGGAAATTTGTCACTCAGGAATGAAATGAAATAGAATAGAATAGAGTCGGTTCGGTTCGATTACGATCCCGGGTGTTGTTTAACCATTTGAGTCTTTTAGAGAAGTGACGTGCTCTTGATATAATAGTATCAAATACCAACTCTATGAAAACATCAAAACCCATTCCCAAACAGAAGGAATATACGGATAGGTATGAATATCTGATATCAGAATACTTATAACTGAAACCTGACCAGTAGTACAAGGAAAACTTTTCTTCGCGACCATTCCATCCAAACGGAGAATGTGCCGTTGCTTCAATCCTGGGTAAAACAATTCCATGCAGAACTAAAACCATGAGAATAACGCAGAATACTTTGCGCTCAAAGAACTTTTGGGCCTAGCAAACGTCATATATGTAGAGAAACCTCCACTTTCATGACACTTCCTTACGTATCAGAAAGAGCAGCGACTCTTTTAGTATATTATACCAGAAGTAAAGTTTTTGGGATGGTTCTCAAACATGATGTTTGACAGACCATCGTGCAAGGCCTTAAGAGGTTACTTTTCACTCGAACAACGAAGGTATGGATTGGAGTTTGAGGATATGCCACGGGTAAGGAGTATTTACCACTTCAAAATAACTTCTTTAACACATGGAAACTTCATGTTCGAGAATTCATTATACCATGATCCAAAGAGGTGAAGACAATTGATCACTTGAACCATATAAGAACCTTAAGTTCAAGGACTTAAAATTGTCAATACACAATCTCAACATAGTCACCTTGTGGAATCTTTACTTGTTATTCAAATCCGAGTTATTGGGGTTCTATTCTAGCTTACATAAGCACTTCTACACACCAAACGCGTTCCGTCGCGCCCACTCACCAGTGGAAGCACCCCGCCAAAATTTCAGATACTAGTCTTACATTTACAAATTCGAGTTGCGCATCACAGTATTTCTGTGTATCTCCCCTATCCAATACTTTGATCGCGTATTGCGCATACTTTAAGAAAAGTGAAATCCTACATTTTGGCTTTTAAGGGGATTGAAGTACCAAAGTCGAGGCAACAGGCTTATTTGGCGTATCAACCCTCAAGTTATCACAGACAAGAAGTTTACGAGTCTATACACGCGCAACGCGCGACACGAAATGCGCCTAAACAATACGAATACATAACACCGAGATATTGATTGCCATCTAGAGATAATGGCAAGATTAAATAATACTCTCATGGCCTATAAAAATAAACCCTACAAAGCGCCGGTTCCAAATATGAGTTCCCTACATCAACGAAATGGGCTTGAGTCAATGAAGGAGGATGGAATGGCGAGTAATGAAATGGCAAAGAAGGGCGAGAAAGGTGCTACATCGGTAAAGAGTTCTGCACGAAAGTACTTTGGAACGGTCACTCAATTTGACAATACGGGTGGTCCTAGGGCACCGGTTGCGCAGATGACTGCGAATGCGAGTGTGGGAGATGAAGAGGAAGAAGATAGGAGTTCGACAGAGGGGGTAGTGGGTGGACCCACAGCTTACGTAGAGGAAAGAGAGGATGATGAAGGGGATGAAAAAGAGGATGACAAGGAGGATGAAGCTGATGAAGAAGCTGAAGTTCAGAACCAGTTTCAGCGAGAAGTGGCACTTTCGAAATCACCGCAGTCTCGAGGATCGTCACAGCCTGTTAAGAAGGCACTTGCAAAAGAGACGGCGGAGTTACAAAGTTCACGACTTCGACAAGAGGAAAATGCGCTGCAAAGTGGGCCGAAAAAGGCACAACATTCAACTCCAGTCAATAAGGCAGGATTGTCAGATGATACATCAACAGAAAAACAGACTCCTCGCGGTAGAGGAAGACCAAGAAAGTCGACTGGTGCAATGTTAACACCCGGTGAAGAGACTGAAGTTGTAGCGTCATCAAAGAAGCATACCAAGCCCAGCGGCAGACCAAAAGCTTTGGTCAAGAAACTCGCTCCTGCAGTCGAAGAAGCTGAAGACGAGGATGATTCTGGGGAAGGAGATGTGAGCGAAAGTGACATCAAAAAATTCTACGAACCGAATATAGTGCACCACTCACGAAAGGATGGCGAAGAACATGAGCAATGGCTTATAGAGTGGAAAGACTATCCGAATGAAAAAGATTGGACCTGGGAACCACTCGAGACCTTGAGGGTGGATTGTCCCGAATGGGCCGAGGAACAAGAGAACGGCTCGCTGAATGGAGATGCCGTTGTTCACCAAGTTGAGGAAATCCTGGACAAGCGGACGGTCAGGGGCAAGGTCCAATATCGTGTGAAGTGGGAGAGATGGGGAGCCAAAGACAGTACATGGGAACCTGCGGAATTGTTGGAACATGATGTCCCGTATATGGTAGAGGATTTTGAGGAGACGTTGAGGAAAACTGTGAAGAAAGAACTTGCAAGAAAAGCAGATGCAGATGTGGAGGTACCTGCGGCAAAGAGAAGAGGTCGACCTAAGAAAGTGAGGGGTACTTGACTTTATAGTAAGGTTTTCTGAAGGATGAGTGGGTGTGTGGATTGGTTGATTGATGGATGCGATATTTTTGCAATGGAGTTCATAGGACGTCGATACCCGAGTGGAGTTTATACAGGAGGTGTAATATGCCCAAACGAGGCTTTTAAGGGTTGGATTTGCTTTGCCTATTGTGTTTTGTTTTCGGTTCGGATGCAGACAGATCATTCATGAAGTATCTCGCTTTCATTGACGTAGGAATATAAATGCTTCTCGTATAACACTCTCTACATACATATTTGATTGCTACCGATGTGGGAAAGTCTTTATGAGTAAGAATTGATTCATAGTTAGCTCCTTTAGCGAAAGTATTAGCTTCTCAAGGGGTCCACGTCGCGAATAATTGTTTCCCAGTAACTCACTAGGAAAGCCCAAAGTTATTTTTCTACAATCACCACCACTTTCCTTTCCCTTTCCCCCGTTCTCGCACAACCTCTGCGGCTAATCGCACAATATCAACAATCTTACCCCATATAACTAATCTTACAGCCTCCGATACAAACAGCACCACCTCCAGAACCCATCCCTCAAGCTAGATGAGCGCATCATACTCCAATGCAAAGCTCCTCCTCCCCAAGATCCTAGATCTCAGAGCATATGTTTTAATCCGCGTGATCAAAGATATGTATTTCGACGAAGTACAATAACTACCACTTAATTAAGCGGTTCATTTATACTTCTCGCGTTGTATACAAGCCGAACTGGTAATACATATCCTTCGAAAACTTCAGCCCTAGTATCAGTGTATCATACAAACTTGATATTTCAAGGAATCAAAGTATGGATTATATAGTCATACTAGCATTCGTCTAGTACGTCTTACTGAGGGTTTGAAGTGGTTACGCGAGGTAAAAGTAGCTCTTAGCTCTTAGCTTTGGATACGTGGAAGAATAGTAATAGTCGTGATGATAGTAATAACAATATACGGGTGTATAAGTTAAGGTTAACCTTATGTATTTATTACCTTAGGTATCTAAGTTAATAATCTTATTATAACCTATAAGTTAACGTATACAGTAACGGTGTTTCTATTGAGGTAAGGATACCCTCCGGGTATTTATAATTTATTTCGACCATGTAATTAGGTATTCAACTGTGCTTTATGATCGGGTGATAGGATAGGATATCGTGAGGTAAGGGTAAAGGTAATACACATTTTACCAATCCTGATCGATAAATACTTCTCCGATCCATTGAATCCTCACATTGAAAATCCTACCAAGTTAGATATACATAATCAACAATTATCTCATCTCATCCCATCGCCGCACATCACATCACAATAACAAATCCCAACACCAACACCAACACCAAAAATCAAAAAATTTCCATCTCCAAGTCCAAAGCTAGACTCGATGCAAACTCCCACTCGACATGTCTTCTTTATCCACAAGTGTCATCAATCATCACATGTATCGAAAGAACTCCCCGATATCTGGCGCGAAGCACTCAGTGATCTCATGCCCGCTCCCGGGCCGGATATCTGAGATCCAGATGCGGACGCAATATTGAAGATCTCGAGGATGTGATTTGCGCTATTGGTTAGTAACCTATAATTATATAGTATGAATATTTCTCAATCCTTCGTATTTCCCATACATATATATATATATATCATTCCCAGAATTTCTGAATCTCCAGCGTATCCCGCGTATTTACACGCCGATGGGATACCTAACCCGAGACTCTCGGAGCCATGCTTTCTCTCTTCCCTCTTTCGATGTATCGATATTTCGCCCGGGAGCAGGGTCACGGCATTTCGTTCCAGCTTTGCGTGTCCGGCTAGGGAAGAAAATCGTCGCGATGTGGTGGATATGCAGGGATTTCATGTTGGCGAAGGGATTTCGAAATTGGGGGTTAGATGTCAAGATGTGTGCATTCGGGAGCTTCGGATGGGAGATCGAGGACCGGGTGGTGGAAAGGGGAGTGCTGGTGCAGGGTTGGTCTAAGGAGGAACCGCCGGTGTTGTTTGAGGCGGTGGATCGGGATGAGTTGGGGAGAGAGTGTTTGAGGAAAGGGGTTGAGAGGATTGATTCTTTGGGTGTAGAGGTGATAATATGGTTTATAGAGGATATTGGAGATGAAGGAGAGGAAGATAAAAAGGAAAATAAAGAGGAAGATGAAGGGGAAGAAGAAGAGGATATTGAAGAAGAACATAAAGACAAAAAAGAAGAGGAAGAGGATTCGAACATATCGAATGAGCTACTCGATGAAGGTAACAAGTTATCGAAAGACCTCGATGAGACATCCATATTTCGGCTTTACAAGTAAAGTCTGAACCATCAAAAAGAAAAAGAAAATTGCCTACCATTCATTCACTCATTATTCAATCAAGTCTTCCATCAAGAAATCTCCAAACCCTCCAATTTATCCCCCACTTGGACCTCGAAGACCGACCACTCATCGATGCATTGACCGTACGAAATCAAACATCGACCCTTCGCCCACATTTCCATCTCGCGGTTTCCAATCTCCTATATAAATGATATTGATTAATCGTAGTGCCAAAATTTCAGACAAACATGACAAATGATCATCCAATCCAGCACCCCTCATTTTTATATATTCCCCGTTCCCCCAGAATCAGAATACTGAAACCCCATTCTTCACTTCACTTCCCACATATTCATCATATAGTAGACTCTTGAATTCCCACTTCCAGCATCCCGCATTTCAAAAAATCCGCAACTAAAGCACCCCATATCATGCTCAGATACGTTATAAATAAACGTTACTCAAGCCGCAGATCTCGTTTCCCCACTACTAAAATCGAAGTCGAGCTGTTTATACCATACCATATTGCTACGGCAAAGCCGACATACTTCACTTTATTTTTCCTTTTCGCGTATCCACAACACGCCACTTGAGATGTGTGCACTCCTGAAGCCGTCCACCACTTCAGGCAACCTGTATAAGAAACTAGCATATCTTCGCTTATGCCAAATAACTAGAAGAATAAAATAAAGCAGACTTCCACCTACCTTTACGCATTTCCGACTAAAAACAAACTCCCAATATAAAACATGCACAGCTCCATCAAGCAGCATAGCACTTTTCAGAAAAGTATTTGTCAAACGCAAACCCACCTCAAACCTCTTCCCATCAATCTCTACCTGTACAACCACGAATCAAGATGCCACCTGTTGGCGCTGATGGTAGTGCATTTAGTGCATCAATACAGCTAGATCAAAAAGATGACATAATGCCAGTATCAAGTAAATCCAAGCTACGATATATCCATACGCTTGGAGCCGACTAAATCCACTATGGCAGTCCTTGCAGCGGGGTTATCCGAACAGAAAGCGCCCTCAACGTCAACCTCGTATGCTTTGAGATCGTGTGACCAGAACTGCACTTGTTTGGACGATATATTTTTACCATATGTTTTATTAGTGGTTTGAGGCTTGTCATGTACTTTCATTTTGAATGAAGTTTATGTATGATATTCGAAAACTTGAAGAAATTTTTGAAGAGAAGCCTTGAAGAAGAAACTTGGAGAAGAATATTTATGAACTAATCCAACCGTATCAATTCAGCTCTTTACGACAACTATGTCGCCAATACTCTAGAGAGAAAGACCACAGAAAATATAGACGATTTGTTATAATAATATTCTATATTCAACTCAACTATCGGCACTTACAGCTAGACCTAACTACTTCCCGCATATGTATTCTCTATCATCTCCTAGTACACAAGATATACATCCGCCATGTTCACCCCCATCATACAGACACTGATATCATATCCCCCAATCATCAGTACCAATGTCAGATACTAATAAGTATTTCCCACCTCCCGCGCATATGCCACCATCCATCCAAGTGTATGCAGCCAGCCGGAATCCACAATCCCCATACCAATACAGCCAAAGCCCTCCAAGCCAGAAAAGACAAAACACGCACACATAGCCGGAAATAAACACCACAGAATACACATATCTTCCCAAAAAAGCAAAATCAAAACAAAAATCTCTCAATCCCATACACACAACCCAAACCCTATCCTTCTATAAATCTTTTTCCTCAGGATTTAAAATCCACCAGCACCCGCAGTACATACGCATATTTAATCCGAAAACACGACAACAAAAAAAAAGGAAAATCAGTGCAAAGGCAGAGAGGTAGATAGCAACCTATGTGACCAAACCACCGAAAAAAACAAATCCATCATATCATAACACATAGCCGCTCATGAACAAGAAACAGAAACATGCAATCCGGCTTGCAATCTTCAAGTCAAGTTCTCCAGGGGAACAGCCGCTAAAAAGACCATCATAACGCGTGGAATTGGATACTAATAATCCAATCCGCCAGACTACCAATAATGAAAGCAAAGGAAATGCAAACGCGGATGCAAAGATTGTACGAATAATGATACAGAAACCCACCCTCTTACTTTTCCTTCTCTGAAAATGAAGTAAACAGTTGAGAAAACATAGGAAAATGAGTCGTGTCATCATAGGTAGTCATGGTGAGGGCTGCAAAGAGGAGCTGGATATTTTTGGTAAGGAAAGATGTGAAGTACTGGGGCAACAGTAATGTGGGTACAAGAATGTACAATTACGCAATAATGTGTATGGTATATCAATCAAAATTATACTTTAGAGAGCACAATTTGTTTTGGTAAAGTTGCTGGAGGAGCAGAGAAAAGATTATAGCTTCCTCTACGCTTACCAGCCATGGTGGCATTGGTCAATGTGCTAGATCTTGATCTTGATCGATCTTGGACATTTCTGTCAGTGATGATCGGTGCAGAAATCTTTCTTGCGTGATTGGACATAAAGGACTCGACCGAAGCGGGGGCATATAACTCGCGAGAAAGAGTGGATCTTAGACGCGGTCTTGGGGGCGAATCAGTAAAGCTCTCAGCCACAGGACTTAAAATGCTAGATGCTGCGTCTGGAACAGCTGTTGAAATTGGAGGAGGTTGGTCCAAACGCTGAGCAGTTTTGAGTGACCTGCGCACTTGATTGGCTAAGTGAGTTTGAGCTCCAGTAACTTCAGAGGAAGATTGCTCATCGTCGTCAAATTTTAGGCCGGAAACTTTGGTAATAAGTTCTGGGTTGGATGTTGTGGTAGCGAGTGCTCCGAGTGTTCTGCTATCACGCTTGGGACGAAGAGAAGAGACAAGGTCGGGTAAAGAAGAGGCGGATCCGATGCTTCTGTGAGCCTTGCTCATGCTTCCTGCTTGAAAAATGAGTAGGGCCGAGTCTTGACTGGATCGATTGTAGCGGCTACTAATAGTGCTGCTTCTAAGACTATTATGTGAATAAACTGAAGAACGATACGAGTTTGTGCTGGACAAAGCTTCATCTATTGGTGAAGTGGGTTGTTGTTCATAAGTGTCCAAGGGAAATATCGACGCTGATGGGACGTTATCGTTGTGATATGTGTCGAACAAAACATCTTGTTCGCTTTTTAAAGGATACTCATCAGAAGGGATGAGAAGAGTTGGAGAAAGATCAAATCCGTCAGATTCCTTAAACGAAGACGCGTGGGAATCCGGTCGCATTTGATTGGGGGGGAAGTAACTGGTTGGGGTAGGGAGAAATGATGAAGCGCTCGATAAATCGGATAATGGAGAGAGTGCGGGAAGATCAAAAGGTGCAGGGACGAGAAGTGATGGACGGAATCGGCCTGGCGAGACGTGTTGTTCGGCCTGTTCCGCTCGAGTGGGTGAAGCAGGTTCTGCTGTGATGACAGGTTTGTTCTCCTCAGAAGTTCCATCAAATTCATAGTCCCAATCTTCGCCACCTTCATCCTCGTAACAAAAATCGATCGCGTCTTCCCAAGAATCGGTCGCCAAGTTAAGCTTGGGTGAGCTGCATCTTTTCGAAAATCTTGTGGTATCAATGGAGCCAAGTCTTCCTAGCACTGGTGGCATTTCAGGCATATCAGGAGCTTGCTCAAGTGCTCTCATTCTCAAGCCGGGGACAGATTTTGAAAGTCGTAACTCACCACCATCGGTACTTGATTCTCTCGATCGCGTTCTGGTAAGTTCTTCCTCTTCCAGAACATCTGCGAGATCAACCCCAAAACTTCCATTCAGTGGTGCAAATAAAGGCCATGCTTCCTCGCCAGGTGTAGTGACTGCATGAGACAAATGCTTGATGGACACGTCTGATTCTGTTCTTTCCCATTCAGGGGACGAGGGATGTGTTTGTGGTGTGAAATCAAATGCAGACTCTTGATGAAGGTTGGCATTGGCATTAGCCAAGAGTTGACCGAATTCTAGGGCACTTGAGCCTTCGACATGACCGAAGAAATTTGACGCTGCTCTTGACGATGTTCGAGTAGGTGGATTGACGGCGCAGCGAGGAGACTCAGGAGACCTTGATGGACGTACAGGTACTGATCGTAGGTTATCATGTGACATGGAGTAATTAATGGGTCTCCATGGCTGATTTTGTGGTGATACAGATGCTCGGAAGGTGGTTCCTCTTTGCGGGGTAACAGGACACGACGGACTCTTTGGGCTCGTGGGACTTCTGGGCGCGTCAACATCCGGCACATAATCTATTGATACTGAAGAGAAATTCTCAAACATCAGATCCCTCGCCCTAATACCCTTGAGATTTCCATTGGTTGGAGCTTGGGATGCTCGGAGAGCTGAGAATTCTGAGACCAATTGAGTGGGAGGAATTTCTCTGAGGTCTGGTAGTTCATTTTGTTGAGTGTGTGTGATGTGCTGAAAGTTGTATGGTCGAGAGATGGTATTCTTTCGAGCACGATAACTAGTAGGTGGTGGGCTGTGATTAGATGCATCGCTATGTTCCTTATCCGCCGAACTACTTGCAAGAGATATCGCAGAGCCTCCCATTGAAGTATGGTTACGTCTAAACTTTTTGCTGCTTCGAGAAAATATAGTTTTTCCGAATAGATTTAAGCTATCGGGTCTATCTTTTGTCGTCATGCTACTACCGTTTGATCTACCGGAGGATTTTCGTTGTAATTCGATTCTGTTAGAGGAATCAAGGCTGGACTGACGGGAGCGGAAAGAGGAAGCTGATGTAATAGAAGGGGTAGTCGATTTGGCAGCAAACGCCGAGCCCCTCCTCATTTGCTCAGTGTATGCGCGAATTCCTTGAGGTGAAGGTGGTCCATCAATGGCTGGCTCGAAGTATTCGACAGTTGGGAAGGCAAGGTGTTTAGAAGTCGGCGGGGTATTGTCTTTCTTAGACATTTTCCTCTTAGATGAGGGCCGGTAGCTATTAGGATATGGCGCGAAGCCCATACCTGTAGATCCTAGACCGAACATTTTGAATTGAGAAATGATGGATAGCTGTCAATGGACCTAATTGACGTTCTGTGGGGAGGGGTATATATCGAACAATGTGTTGACTACAAGGAAATCCCAACCGGATAGGTGAAAAGTAATTGTGCTTATGGCTTCTGCTTCAGAAGACGCAATCATCGATATGGGGCTGATGAACAGGCTGTATCGAGGCACGTTGCAGCCACGATGACGCCTTTTTGGTTTCGGTGTTTGTCGATTGAGGAAAAAAAAGTTGAGGGCTTTCGAAAGTCAACAATGAGGGCGGCAGCGTCCAACATAAAAGTGGTGGATTGAGGATATCGGAAGACGCTCGGCTGGGGGGAGATATGGATCAGCGTGTGCCACAAATAAAATAAAATAGGCCTGTCAAAACAAGGGTTCTCCCATTCAGGGTGTTTGTCAAGAAAATGTGGAGCAGGCAGGGTTTCTTCTTTAGCGATATGATCCAACGTCCAAGGGTACTGTGCTCGGAACGTTTGAATATCGTTGTAATGTCTGTGGAGACAATATAAAACCACGAGGAAACTAGTGAGTGTACAATCCCCCATAGGACGTGGATACCATCACGATGCTCACCTTGCGACACAGCTGTTGGTTCAAGACTTAAGCATGTGAGTTATGATGTATATCATATGTTGAGAGCTCTGCGTCGCCAGCTTTTTCTTTGCTTGCCGTTGCGATTGGATCAATTGCAGTATAAACAGGTAGTAGCTAGCAGTAGATTGCATTGAGGTCTTTCTTTGCATCGATCCCTTGATGATGCATAATACCAAGGACGCCGATTTGTCTATTGTCATGCAATAACGGACATGTAAATTAGCTGGAATAAGAATAGCGAGCCGTAGTTGCAGATAATATAGTGTTGAATTGGCCAATGATAGACAAGCTTTTAGAAAAAGAATTAGATTGGAAATGGCCCAAAGGAGGAATAACCAAGATTCAAAGAAGCAAAGGAAGCCAAAAGATTGTTGGAACTGAAGGGATGAAGGGATGAAGGGACTGGGGAATAGTAAATAATAAGAATGCTTTTGGGTTTGTGTACTACTGTACTGTATTTGATTGCACAGTCAGTCAGTCAGTAGGTAGGTAGGTAGGTATATGAGTAGTGACTGGCTGAACAATATTGAACGATGGATGCAATGGTTAGAAAAATGCGACAATTGTGTTGTTTACTTGCATCAAATAATTCCTTAGCACTTATTTCTTAATCCATCCCATCCCATCCCATATTTTCTATTCATTCAATCGAATCAATTGAAGCAATTGATTCTCGACCAATCTAAAGGAACCCAGAACGCTGGATAGAGAGGTAGAAGGGACCATCCTTCTTCTTCTTCCATAGGGTATAGTTCTTGAACAGTGCCATCGTTGCAAACAAATGAGATGAATGAGGCACGAGGATCTTTTTTGATTGTACGAGTACAGAGAGAGAGTACTCTGCAGTCTCTGACTGCTTGTTGTAAAGATGATAATAAGGATTTGTGGGTGGAAATGGGATGCCAGGGTCAGAAGTCAGAAGTCAGTCAGGGTTTGGGATGATGGATGATGGTAAAGGCAGAAAGAAGGGAAGGGTATAAACGGTCAACGGAGAACAGAACGGGATACACAATAGCACGCACTAGACAGATTTAAAAAGTAATTAATTAACAGGTGAATGATTAATCAGTCAAATAGAAGAATACACAATTAATTATTAAAAATTCAATTCATCAAATGTTTTAATTGGTCAATTATGAATGAATTTAATAAATTCCATTAATTAATTAATTAATTTAAAATACCCAAATTAGGAATATCTCCAAGACCATGTATGCCCTCTCCATCCCATCCCATCCCTTCCCTTCCTTCCTATCAAGTCACCTAGTACGATGTATGTACTCGTTCGTTCTATTCTCTATTCTCTATTCTCTATTCTCTTTCCTCTTGTCTTTCATCCGTTCTAGCCTTCATCCTCCATCTCTCTCCCAATTTATTTATTAATTCCCGCTTGCATTTTGTAAATAATCCTAAAAAAAACCCCTACTCCGTAAACCTAATCCTCATCCTATACCCCTTTCATGATAGGAAGCTGGTAGAAGCGCATCAATATAATCAAACTTTACTTGCATCCCATACATCCCATACATCCCCATACATATACAGAATACATGACATGAACGGAGAAAGAGATCAACCTCATTTCATTTGTGGTTATCACCGAAAGGAGTCCAAATTTAAAAAGTCCAATTCCATTTCTACTGTATTTCTATTTCTATTAGAAATCTCTTGGAATATCAAAATCAAAAATTCACATGTCTGCATCGACGATGTCAAAGGGAATACTGTACTGGTAGTTTTGTGGAATCAATCATATTATCATTATCATTATCATTATCATTTATCACCATCACCATCACCATCACCATCAATTAACATCCACTTGGATGAATGACTAGAAGCTAGAACTTTCTATATTAGGTATCTTACGGCACGGAAGATACATCCGTAACTTGACGCGTACGATATAACGCTTGCTTCCGCCTCCTAACTCTCAAAATGTCTTGCACAAAATCCAACAATTCGTGCATCTTTGGGTACTAAGTGGCCGTTCAGCAATTCTTCCCCCCGTTGGACGGCCAAGAGGTCGCGGCTGAAGTCGTGGGTCAACGGCAGATGGGTGTGGGCACCAACTGGTGACAATGATTTGATAATTGGGGGAATTAATACCTGCTGTATCATCGTATCCAAAGTCTATCTTTCGTGCGCTTCAACATTCCTCGAAAGGCAGTTCGTGGTGCACAAAATTCTTACGAGTACCTGCATACACAATAAAGCTTACCTATTCAGCTAACCTCTCCAGCTAACATCTCCAGCTAACCATCAAGGCTTCAACATTTCTATGTTCAGCTCTTTGCATAAGGTACAACGACCGCAGTGATCATCCATACAGATACTAGTACTAGTATACTACAGGACCCAATGTGTATGTGGGAATTAAATGGGGTTACATACAATTATTTCTTCCGAGATCCAACCGATTTCCTGGAAGATCTTTTGTGACTGGTCCACAAGAAGCGATTCCGAGAAAATATGTACAGTATGCTCTCTCCAGCGGTGTGCCTTTGTACATTTCATTACTCAAGAGTGTAGCATCATTCACAATATTCTCTGCCTCTGCATGACAGGCATGACAGACACCATCAAATTCATATAATTCCCAGTCATTCCCAGGAGAGCGGCTCATTCAATTTAAGCGCGAACCTTTCTGGTCAATCAAAACTCAATTATATGTAATATAGATGCTTGGGAATGTGGAGATTGGGAGAATCTTTTGGGGTTTGTTTGTTGTGAAGTGGTTGCAAAGTGTATGTTGCGAAAGGGTTCCTGCAGAAGAGATATGTTTCCTACCACCCTTCGAGAATAATTCTTGGGCTTTTTGGTACACCACGAGCTCCAGGGGAAGCATCATCTCTTTGGTCCAATATTGTTTCTTTGTTTCTAGTTCTGGTTGCATATCTTGTGTACCAAACCAAAGACTCTGTACTCTGTACGCACATTCTAACCCCTTGAAATTGATCTCCCTTGAAAGCCTCCACCAAATGGATCAAATTGTTTATGGAGGGCCATGGAGACCATGAGAATATAGCGTGCTCCGTGGAGTGGTGAGCCGGACCATCATCACCAACCATATCTTTGGCTATTTGCCATAGTCCTTGCCAATTTATCCTGTTCATCCCAGGCCGGAGAGAGTCTCGACAAAGTAAGAATTTAGAAATCGATCAGAATGCTAAATCCTGCCGAAGTGCCTCCCTCCTACCTGCAATAACGTTTCCCGAGGATAAGAATTTGATTTTCACCCAAAATTGAAACGATCGACTGGACTGTTTTGGTTGGAGCTTGTGAATTTAAAGTTTCTTATTAGTTTATCCTGTCAACCATAGGCTTGAGCATTCGGCCTTGTCATAGTTTTGTCAACGATCAAACTCTCGCTCTGTCTTCGGATATTAATTATCCTTTATTGTTCTAACTGTTTAGTTTAGATTCTGACAGTTGCAACGTTATTGTTCGGTCGAATCATTGGCAACAGCGGGAAAAGGTCTATGAGCTTCTGCAAGATGAACGAACCTAGGACCCTGCGGGTGGTGTTTAAATCTAACCATGTCGCTTCCATGGATAAGGAGGTGGGGTACTCCGAACCAGCCCAAATTGCCAAAAATGTAAATAATAATAAAACGAACATGGACACCAATCCTTCCCATCTTCCACCGCGGTACAAGGATGCTATGTATCCTGAAGATCGTAAGGGAAAAGGTTAGATGCATTATATTTTCAGAGTGCAAAGAAGATGTTCTCCGTCAAACGTAACTTTCCTAGCATTCATTATCTGCAGGTCTTTCTCTCAATGGTCGCCGACGACCGACCCTTAACCTTTCCGAGTCTTGGATGCAGCAATATTTCCCTTCCGTACACTATACTAATGATGAAGATGGGCCGTCGATAAATGCAGTAAGCCGAGCTTCAAAGGGGAATGAGTCGCTTTTCCATCCACCACTCTTCCCCTCACCCCTCCGCGAGGCGCGAGGCAGCGATGGGATTTTCTACAGATTTACAGCCGTGTAGCGCAGCACAACACAATCTTATTGTATGTATGATTTAAATTACCCAAGCTGCCATTCTTAGCGATGATGGATACAAGCTGTGCCTCGTGAATATCATGTCCTTCTCCTTTCCTCCATTATTGTATTGTGCATTGTTGATCTCAGTTCAGGATTTTGTTATACGCATGCGGAATGCGAGCTTTCAAAAGAGTAAGAATCGCGAGGTTGAGACGAACAATGCGTGGGAAGTTTCAAGGTTGATCGTAACTTACAGAGAGAGAGAGAGAGAGAGAGAGAGAGCATTGGAGCTTTTCTCGAGAAAGAGGAGACGGTGTTAATTGTGTCGGTATAGCGGTTCAAAAGGGGGGAGAGGGGTGGTTTGTTTGTTGGTTTGTTGGTTTGTTGGTTTGCTCGTGATACGGAACCTGCGGATGAAACATACTTGCATGGCTTCTGTTTGGATTTGGATCCGCTCTTCGTTTTAGTCCTGTTTGGAGATAATAGGCTCGTGTACGTACGTACTGATGAGTACGTGCTGGATTCTTTTCATTAATTATGACGGACCGTACATAATAGGGCTGACTGGCTTGCTTTTTACCAAAATAGTCTTGAGATGGGTTGGATAATTCGAAACGTGTCTTTTTCGGAAAAAGATCTCACGAATGATGATGATGATGATGATGGTGTTACGGAATTCGGATTTTTTTTCTGTTTTGCTTCTTGGGAAGTACAGACTTTTTTTCATTTATTCATCACGATCTAGATATGTATTTGTCGTACCATTTTTATCTTTTTTTCATCCTTACTTTTCCATCACACGAGGATTCCCCCAGAAACCTCCCCCAAAAAAAGACATATTCGAGCTATCCTTGACGTATGATCCACCGAATGTATAAAAGGATTAGCCAACCAACCTATCAAGTCTGTCGATCCGCCGAAAAGTAACATGACTAAAAAGTGTACCAATACCGGCAAATATAAATATACAGATTAATATAAAAAACGTCCAGTTTACTGTTTACCCACCCCACCGAAACAAGCAGATAGCGATTGCACAGATAAATGATGAAGGGGGCCGATATGCAGTGAGTTATTAGTTAGTTTAGTTTAGTTTAGTCTACTGCAGCATTATGATATCTTTGCACGCGCATTTACATTAGTTCGTTCGTTCGTTCGTTCGTTCGCTCGCTCGTACGTTTTCTCTCACTCCCAGTCTCCCTCAGATCCTCACAGTCATTGCCTCTTTTTGCGGCGACCTCGGTATTCGGATCCACAGTTCATGGATTCCTAGGGTGGGTTGCTCGCACAGGAAATTCCACTCGTAGGATATCTTGTGTGTATTTTTTGGAGGGGGAGGTAGTACAGTACAGCCCCAACGTGCGATGATCTCATACGAAAGTCACCACATAATAGCCGACGAAGAACGTTGGGATTTACTTCATGCTTGTAGGTAGGCACGTAGGTACTTACTTGTATCCACGCAATATTCACGAGTTTTGGTTTCACAGTGAATGGGTTTGTCAATTGGATCGACATACAATGATCACCGAATGCTTGCGATGAAGATTCCTGATGCGTTTGTTTCGCATAGTGCTCGTGTTCTGGGTGAAAGATATACATAATGTTTACTATACTACACTCTACTTGCTACGCATACGATAAGAGGAATTCCGGGCTCCGTTATTTTCAAATTGGGTTCTACTGTACTTCACCGGAGAATTTTGCTTTGGATGTCTCTAGACCTCTCAACCTGCAACTCTAACCCCTCGTTTTCTCCCCTCTCCCCCCAGTTTTTTCATCTGATACAAATGATTCCGTGGTCTACTGCTTTGCTCTCCATAAATCCTGTATCTGCCCGACAAGCATCTCTGCCACCCAATCCCCCAATGGAAATCTGATACAGAGTGCTGCCGGGGCGCCGTGCAAACCATCTCAAAGGGGAAAAAAAAACTATATATCAGCGAAAAGCACCAAGTGGGATATTCCAAAGCAGAGGGTTCACAAGGTCGTTCCTTGTCAGAGAAAGAAGCAAAGCGCGCGGTCTTCGGATCCTCTGAAGATCCAAATCCTCCATCGTATTTCGTACACAGACAAGAAAAGAAATCCCCTATCCAATGTCCATGTCCCTCCGATTTCAGTGACCGCCAAGTGGGCAGAGACTCAGAAAAGCGTCTGCCTACGAACCATTCTCATGCTTAGGCGCCCGTCTGCCTACCGTATTCCCCCATGAATGCACATCGATATGATACATATCTGCAAATACATCTCCTCAGCCTCACCGTCGGTGGTCCTTTCCGCCCATCATATGTAGATCCAGATACTCGAGATCCTCCCACAGACAGATAGACTCCTTATGCAAGGTACTCCTGTGTCAACACCATGGTCCAGTCTATCGGGAACTCCCCTGCTCTCAGATCACTGCCGGTTTCTCCACATATATAATATCGGACGGCGTTTTGTCATTCACTCAACGTGTTACACGTATGTATGTATGTATGGATGGATGCATACATGCGGGAGTAACAAGCGTCAAGGTTCCCTTTTCATAAGGCATTTGGGTTCATCTGATGAATCCTTTTTTTTTTTTTTTTTTCGAGAATCCCAGCGTAGTACCCGTAGGGTAGGAGATGAGGCGCAACTCGGTGAAGAAGGGGGAGGGTATGAGGGTTTGGATTTGGGAGGGATGGGGGAGTCGGGAATGAAAGGGGGTGGGTTTGTCGTTCTATTTTCATCTCTGATTGCAGCTGGGATGGGAATGGGATGATCAACCTGAAAATTCTGGCTGGAGCTTCCAGGTTCTGGCATTGTTATCCTGGATGCTTGGTGAAAGTTTATTTTTTCGTAGCTGGGTGTGCACTTCTTCTCTCTTCCTGTTCTTTTTCATAATTAATGATATGACATGAGGTAACTTATGGTATAACTATGCATTGGATACGAATCTCGTTATTATGTCATTCATATCCTAAAATGTCGAAACGCATAATGCAAATCTCGGACATCGAACAATTATCCAGATCCGTTCAAAATCCATCATTTCTTCAACACCCTATCTCTCTCTCTCTGGTGTAAATATCGATTCCCATCCCCATCCTTTGATCCGGCAACAGAAACTCAAAGGACAATCCAGACTCCCATCCACGACTCGAGAACAGAACCGATCCCTATGTAATCTTCCGATTGGATTCTCCCCATGCATTCATTTATGTATCTACCTCACTCAGCCTGATCTAAATTGGCACTTCTCACTCGATACGAAAAAGACCGTATGGACGTATGGATGGATCCTGGCCGTGCGGAACATTGGATGGATTTCCTCGTACATACAAGGCGAGAGGGAGGGTACGAATAATTCTTTAACATTATTATTCTATTATTTCATATGCACCCACTTCAGATGGACGAATGCGAGGAGATTTGGTAATATTATGGTCATTTTCATATACGATTGAAAATGGATGGATGAATGGAATAATACATAGATAGATCGAGTATTGTAAAAACACGCAGCAAGTAAGTTTATCTCATGTAAATAAAGTTGTCCGTTTCATAATCGTTTTACGATATTTTGTTTTCTTTCCTTTTGTTGAGTTTCGTTTCGCTTCATACCTTTTGACTTTCCATCCCGTCCGTCGGCTATTTAATTGCATGTGCATGCAAGGTACCACCCACCATTTCTTTCCATCTGCATGCCACAACGTTTGTTCCATTCTATCCATCACATTTCATCCCAATTCCAAGACTCCGGAACCTCATCCCTAAACTTAAATTTCGAGGACAGTGAGTGAGTGCGTGAGTGAGTGAGTGGGTGTAGTGAAGTACATACATACATACCGAGGTTGCTAGTATAAGTATTGTAAAATACACTAAAATATGATTATGCTTTCCCCTACATGTAAAAGCTTTAGCTAATCAAAATATTACACTTTTTAAAACTTTACATGGGGAAATTTATGAAACCAAAATATTGTAAAAGTATATCTTAGTATGTAGATTTATAAAAATCTACGAAAATCTATAAAATTATAGACTTTTTTCAAAGGGAATTCTATTCTAAATTAATTGAAAGTCTATCAGAAACTTCAAAAGCTTCAAAGACTTCAAAGACTTTCAAAACTTCACAAGCTTCATAAGCTATAAAATTATCAAATTTGAAGGTAGTTAATAAAAGTGATACAGAGAGATGGAATTCGAAATTTGGGGGGAACAGCTCAGCATATATTCGAATTCCTTAAAGCAGCAGTGAAATTTAGTAAAAACAGTAAGTTTTTGCTAAAAAGTGGGTTTTATATCACTTACCCTTCCAATCTCTGTGTATACCCCTTCCAAAACGAGCCCTGAAATCCCCATTGCGATCAGACAGACGCTCGCTTCCCAAAAATCCATCCATCCAATAAATATACCAGTTCTCCAGAGTCTAGACCCATCACTTTCTTCCTTAAACAGGGTGGGTTGTTTGACCATCACTCAACCATCACAATTCACCAAGCCCTGACATGAGATGAGATAGATCAGATGAATGAATGAACAAACACAACGGGGCGGGGGGGGGAGGAAAGAGTACGCTAATTAAGACAATTTCGTGTGATGATTTAAAAATACAGAGTGAGACACACGACGAAGCTAAGCCGAAGAGGACGCAAAGTGCCGGTGCTCGGACCCCAAGGTCTCGGCGCCACCGATGATGGTGATGGTGATGTTGATGATGATAATGAGGCTGCGCTACGGATGCGGCGCCGGAATTTGGAGATTGGAGATTGGGAATTGGGAATTGGCATTAGGGGTGATGGCGTGAGGTGGGAAAGTATAAATTCTTATTTTTCTTTTAGATGCGTGGATGGAGAGGGAATGTGAGAGGATGGATGGATGCAGTTGGTCTGCGTGGACTGGCATGGCGTGGGCGCTGACGAGGTTAGTGGCGATGAAAGGGTTGGAAATTGGTTTGAATGGCTTTTAATTAGTGGGAGGGGATGGGGAGATGGGTCGCTGGGAGATGAAACCGAGAAGTTTAATTTTGAAGTGTTTATTTTATTCCTATTTTTATTTTTAGTTTTAGTTTTATTTGACTTGGGATAGAGGGAATTGCATGTATGCATTTGGATTTGGACTTGTACTTGCCGCGGCATCCTAATTGGTTAAATTACTTCTCGAATTCAAGGGCAGATATCGAGATCCGGACAAGGTGGTAGATAGATATAGAAGTTTAGTATCTTCGTATTGGGGATTTGGTATAGATGAGTTGTGTAGTCACGCATCGCGAACTTGGATAAGACTCGTGTGTTGCTGGAGAAAATAGATGTTGTTAACTACGGATAGTTTTGTGTTTTTTCTTTTACAGTGTGCTTTATTCTCGGTTTGTGTTTCTACGTTTCTATGTGGTGGGAAAGGGGTGATGTTCTAAAATGTGTATATATATCGATATCCAGGTTTGACGAGTTGATTGTATATATACCTACATACATACATGCATCACACTCATGGCCTTTATATCAAACATCTTTCCTGTTCATTCATTCAATTGTATTCTCGTAGGGGTATGATTCCAATCGACCAATCGGTCTAATATAACGAGCGAGAATCTCTGAATGATAAGCTAGACTTCCGTACCTTTGCGCTATAGGGAAGATATTTGCAATAGTCACACATTGAATTTCTGTACCAAATCACTGAAACTAAGCCTACTATTGAGATTATAGTGACCCACGAGATGAATATCTGGGAAGTGTAGATTGGAATATCATTCCTTGACCTCGTTAGATGTTATCTTTCCTTTCTTTATAGTCGAATGAGAAATATTGCATAATGCTATATACATGTGATAGCTAGAGCTCTGGAGGTCTTGTAGATTCACTTCGGTGAGAATTGGTTGTATGTAGTATACTTTCCCTGTAGTTCGAATTTATAGCTTCTCAGATTACTGTATAGTAATTAATCATCTCCCAAGACGACAATATACACGAAGCTTTCGAGCATTGAAAATCATTCGTTACATTACACATTGCGAGATAATTGAAGGGAGATGGACGATTCATATTCGGTGAAATGAAGTTTTCAGGAATTAGTTTCTCAATCTCCTCTTCAATTTCAGTGTTCCTCTCTCGTGTAGATTGCTGGAAATAAAAGGACTTCCTTTCAGAATCTAGCATAGCATGAAGTTTTACTCCAGTCATTGAACATGCCAACATATATACACACTGAATTTCTCGGGGCGCGAGGCATGTAATCGCACTCTTGCTCGAATGCTGCAAGTCTTCATATTTCTGCTCGCGTTAGACGTACCTGCCATCTCTGTGTGGCAGAGAGAAGGATGATGTCCTCAGATGATGCGTAGGGAGCACAGTCTTGTGGTGGATATGCAGTTCTGATGTTTCCTTGTCCACGGCATTTGTGAAGGCTCATGAAGTTCCACAATTGTTGTTACAGCATGTTGAAACGGACAAGGTACAACAAGATGATAGATGTACCTTTCAAATCTGAAGTTGAGGGGAATTATATGCGATGACTCAACGTGCAATCGAATCGGAAAACGAAAGCCCATTACTAGAGGAGCTGCGGTAGAACTGGGTACTGGGGTATAAGTGGCGTCGGTTGGGATAGCTCAATTTTTTCAAACCAAATTTTTCTATTTAGCAGGTAAAAATCGATGTTTCAATACCGCAGCTATTCCTTCTGAACTGCTCCATTTTAGAAAACATCAACAAACAGCAAAAGTGAATGAAATCACAATGAAAAGCAATATTTGTTATCCCCTTACTTGTTTTTCGGTTGACATTGTTCGTGTAGCCCAATCCGAGTGTTAATTCACCCCACAGCCTCAATTATTCCGAAGTTGCAGAATCGTATATTTAGGCTATTGCCTGACCATTTCATGTATAATGCTCCGAATCTTTGTCACTCAGCGCCGCTTAGCCCTGGGAACTGGGGATCCTCGCAAGACGTGAGAAGACCCTTGTCTTCACACGATCGGTATAAAGAATGTGTGATTTATGATTCATGATGATGCTCTCCATGGTATCTCCCCAGCATTGGATATTTCAAATATCATCGGCATCGTGTTATTCAACCCATGTCTTGTAGGATATAGACGGCATAAGAAAATCTCGGATATTAGCTCCCCAGCACGCATTTCATCCATGTGAAAATATTGTTGCGATCATTTAGATATCTGCCAATAAATACATATACAAAGACCAGTAGAAATATTCCTTGGAGGAAGTCATCATATTCAATGAGTGTTTGAGAACTTGAGGTGTTTAGTGAAGACGAAAAAAAGTGGTCATCTGTCTCTCTTGTAAGGACCAAACCAGATGTACCGTTATAATTTGTGCCATGGAATGATCCATTGACCGGAGGGTTAGGAAGGGCGTCAGTATTTGTGAACCAATAGACTTTCATAAATCTGTTGTCAAACATGGATGTATGCTCTTGAATGTTCATCACATTCCAACATAAGATCTGGGATTTCAGAATGATTCAGAGCTTAGCCATTGGCAGTAGAGACGGTCTTGAACTTGGTGAATCAATGTAGATTCCATGCAGAATGCATGCTTCTATGGACCAATCTTCTCCCGAGTCCAGGGTGTAGCGTAAGGGCAGCACTGTGGCAAACTAACTACCTATGTTGATTTCCGCAGCTATTTGTAATCTAACAAGAGAAGCTTCAAAAAAAATGCACTTCATCACTCATTGTGTAACGATCGACTGGATATAATGAAAGCAGACTTAATTTTAGGACATTCTCAAAAAGTGTCAAAAATTCTCCCTGAAAGCAAGAAGAATAGCTGAAATCGAATACGCAAAAATGCTTTAATGAAATCCGAATAATGGGCTCAGCATATTCGTGTTCAATGTGACAACAGTCTATATAAACTCCATTTTTATTTGAAAGATAAAGCATCAAAATCCCAATCAATTTGAGATGACAGATAAGCAATGATCAAACAAACAAGCTAATCAAAAGCAATCATGGTCAAGAAGGAGACACACACTATGACTGAGAATATTCAATGATTAAGGGAAAACCATAAGCCATAGGTTAGAGTCACTTGCCTCTCTGGTATTCACAGTTGCTTCATATTGTCAAAAATCACTAGAAAGGTGACATCTGCCGACCCCAGACTTCTGTGTCGCCAAAAATTCAGGCGTCTTTGTAAGGAATCTTAAGCAAAATATCAAAAGGCCCCAGAATCAATTTTCTGGTAGTGGAACTCAAAAGGTTGTCAAATATGTCAACGCATCGTTCTGTGTTTAAAGCGAACAAATTTCCCTTGCGTACGTATATCGCATGATCCTAAATATGTATTGGAGCAATGCTTGCCATCAAAGGTACTACTGCACCCGGTTCTGCTTATCAACCCGAGAGCAGCTTCTGCAACGGTAATGCGAGTCTCTTCCAACTCAATCGCAAACCATAAGATACAAAAATTACTACCATATGAGGAAGAAATTGGAATTCTGTTCTCCTATTCATCGAACTGCAGCATTCATGGCCCGTTGTTTTGAGGTTTCGTAAATGATATCGAGACAAATGCACCTCAAATTGAGGCTAGGTGTTGTGAAGTAGTCTTCTATTTTTCATTTTACTTCAATGCAACTTCGTGAGGACTCCAGTGCATCACAAAGAAGAATTTATAACAATCAATCGTGAACGGATGGATGAGTGAATGAATCGTTGAATACTGTTTATAGATAGAGCAGGTGATTGTCCACTAAGCTTCATTGGGCCTAGAGCATTAATACCTTATCCACCTTAATTATCTTCGTGATTGGTATCCCTTTTGTGTCACCGAAACAAACATCGAGGCAAACATCGAAGCAAGGATCGAGAAACTCCATCATGGCAAGATCAATATATTAATTGCTCCTACCGAAGAATTGGTTTTGTCGCAGGAAGCATCGTGGCTTTGACGTGGCTGGCCAAAATCAGAAGGGCATCCTCCCCCTTGAGAGGTAATGCGACATTATCGCCATCGATATGGTTTCTTGCGTGATTACTCTTAGGCCTTGAGGGAAGAATGTATAAAGTCCATGGTGATCCTTATTTTCAGAATTCACTTGCTTCATTTCCTGAACTTTTATTTTGCTTGGTTTCATCACATTGCAAAACGCACAACAGGTTGCAAATTGGCATTCAAATGCATTGATTTCATGGTATGGTTAAATGGTAAGCCATTACAATATTAAGTATGAAGAATTAATTTTAGAAACCCAAGCAGTCATACACATCAACCTCATTTCATTTCCAGTTGCATTTCCATTTCCAAACTTTCCAAGCCATTCGAACCATCCAGACCTTAACATTCCATCATTATTACAACCTTCATGTCCTTATCATCCATGCGATCACTTAGAAAGCAAAGACAGCAGCGACACCGAGGAAAAGGGCGCTTGCAAGGCCAGCTTTAACTTGAGCTCCAGCGCCGGTGAATGGAGCAGTCGATGATGTAGGTGATGGCCCGGTGGCGGTAGCGTTGGAGCCAGAGCCACCAGTCGGTGCAGCTACGCCCGAAGTTACTGGGGTGGCGACAACAGACGAGACTGGAGTTGAGACATGGGAAGAGACTGGAGTGGAGGCGGCGGTGGAAGAGATCACAGATGACTCAGCAGCAGACGAAGAAGGAGCGGGTGCAGAGCTGCTGGGTGCGACAGCCGAAGAGGATAGAACAGCGCTAGCAGAGCTAGCAGAAGTTGGTGCAGCTGACGAGGCGGGGAGAGCAGAACATGCAGCAGCAGCGGCTGCTGGAACAGCTAAAATGGAGTCAGTGAGATTCGTTTGAAGATTAAAATATACTACTTACTCAAAGCGACGGTGAGGCCACAGGAGCTGATGACACAGGTTGTAGCACCATTTTGAATCTTCGAAACGTTGTCAGGAAGACACTGGCAGGCTTTATCAGAAGCTCCACAAGTAGTGGTTGTTTTAACTGCATCGTCGATACAAGATTGTGCGCAAGTTGGAATTCCGCTGTCTTGAGCAAGCGCCAAGCTGGCAAGGGCCAAGACTGAGACGATGGTGAATTGCATTTTGATGATTGTTTGAGTATAAGAATTGCCTTGAAACGAGTGATTGGCAACAAGAATGATCGCTGATATACAGAGAGTCTTGATGTTTGGTTTTGAAAGACGGTTGGAGAAGTAAGTAACTCAAAGCTGCAGATGGCCACACTTATATATCTGTGAACAAGACTAATACGAGAGTCAATTTAGGAAGATATTCTATCAATGTCTAATTACTTCACATTTTGTCAGAAATGACCAGCCAAGAGACAACCAACAACTCGTTTCCTCTTTCGTACCAATACCCGTCAATGGTGCCAACGAGCGACAAACAGGGTATCGAGTCAGGTTGGAGAAACCGGGCCACTTGTGCGGAGAATGCTGTTCAATCGAAAAAAAGGAACAACAAGCTTCCTAAGAACATGAATTGCGGCCAGGGGGACTTCGCAACAAGGCCACTAAAAGTGTAGCGAATGTTACATACTTGGAGCAACGTATTGCAGTCATTGGATATGGCTATTATCGGATAAATTAAGAGGTAACCTCTTGTTGTGATGCAGGAACAACATGACTAACATGTACTGCCGAATGAGCCTTCCAATGGCGCCTACCCTTTAAACTATTTTAACTGTGGCCAATACGAAAAGTTCGTATTCCTCTTATACTACCAAAAATCTAGAGGCGGGAATATCTATTGGGTTCAATTTGATTGGGGCAAAGTCTGGGGATTCGGGGTGTGGCAAGGATGATTATGCACACTCTGGGGTAATACATCAGCCTCTACTATGATGTTATACTAACTACATCGGCAACTTGCTTCCGATACCGAGGAAGAAATCTTTTTGACATCTGATCTTACTCACAACTTACTACTCGAGCTTTTTGGAGACATTTCTACCGAAAATTGGAACTCAAGCTATTGTTTCTCCAAATTCCCCTCCTCCATTTCGCAACATCTTTGCAGCAAGAATATTCTCCGAATGCATGCAGTCATCCAAATACCAGAGTTTTTAAGATTTTATTTTCCTTTGAAGCAAGGCTTCGTAGCGTAGATACATAAACATGTGTTTTGTTGAAGCTGATTTGGACAAAATACACTGCCAATAAGCCCCCTCAATTTTGTTTGACAAATTAAAATGAAGTAAAAGGTTCACCACCACCACCACCAACAATGAATCGGCCCTCCTAACTCTGTGCAAGTGTACACTTTCGGAACAGCCAACAGATCCCTATGAAAATCCTGTACTGGGGCCCTAGCATCTTATGTTGGTTTGGATTAATGGCACGAATCAAATTTACATCTTCAGAAGTCGAACCTGAAATGATCCTAGTTCCTAAGCATAAAGTCGAAGAGATTCTTATCCAGTCAGGAGGGTATCATACGACCTTTTAGTTTCTATTATATAATTGCAATTAAAATCTGCACCGGTTTGTCGACTAATTGACAACGTTATTTACATACCACGCTATTGATCTTTTAATGTCGGTTGTGATTCCGAGAAAGAATTTAATCTTGGAAAAAAAGAGCATACGAGTTTTCGTCGAATACGATCGCGCACAATGATTTGTGTTGTTACATTACTTGTACCTGATTTGCGGTTACAGTTTGTATTAACCGACCGAAATAGTTCAAGCCTGTACGGAGAAGCCCGAGCAACGTGCGCGAGGAGTGCGAAGTATGTCGTTGAAGTGACGAGGCAGTTACTTTCATATGTTACTCAACTCGATTTTTGGCTCTTTCAGTACGAAGCGAATTTGTTGCAAAAACCATGTATCAGTGTTGTTGTTGTTGAGATGAGCGAGAAGTTGCTTTCAATGGCCAAACACTGTGGTTGCACGAACAATCCACCAAGTTTGAATTTGGAAACAAATTAATAGACATCCCACCATCGGTACGTCTCAAAGTTCGGGCACTTATCACTTTGATATCGCCGTGGTTTTAAAATTTCCCGATATCTTACTTCGATTATTCGATTTAATATTATTCGTCTACTTCTATCTGTCCAACATTCGTCCTTCCTGCCAGTTGTCGGACGAGGCATATTGATCGCAAATCATTTCAAAACAAACAACTCCACGAACGCCTAGTATTTTAAAAAGAGCGCATGTCAATTATATCAGGATTCGGGACATGCTATCGCGAAACAGATCCGTGGCATCTTCTTGTACTCCATCTGTGACGATGTGTTTGTTGCCAGGTCAGCGTACAAACAATGTTGTTTGAGCGAATTTGATTTCGAGTCAGCTAGCCACCTATTGCTCTACAATTGATCTCGAAATATCCCCATCAAACATCTTTGCGTATCCTTGAGGAGATTCACGATCAGAACGGAGCAGTCCAATGGAAGAGTCTTTCAAAGTGATCAAAATATCAACTGGTTTGCTCTTCCTCATTCCATTGAACCATGCGGTTCCTTTTTTAATTGGCTGACTTCGCCATGTCATGCTGTTTTCTTCGTTCTGCTCAGTGCTAAAAATTTGCTATCAGCATTCTATCTGTTTCGATATATATATATTGCTGTATATACCTTGGTGTGTATGGTACAATACCATATTGCTTGAAGAATTTGTTCTTTTGTGATATCTTTCTCTGCATAACTGTCTCACTGCTAACAGAAAAGGCTCCCTTCCGGTTCATATCTATGGTAGATCTCATGCTCGAATCGTGTCGCTCGCCGTCGTTACCACTTGATTCACATCGACCGCCCTGATTTGAACAAATAGACCGATTTGAATGCATAGATAGAAAATGGAAGGATGGTCTATAGAACATATCTCGATTATTGTCAATATTTGGCATGAAATGATCGCAAATAGATATCGAGAGGGTTGTTGTGTCTGAATGATTTTAAAGGTGGACGAGCAGATACTCTTGTGCCAAGAGTGAAAAAGTTTCCACAACACATAGGTCTCGCCCAAAAACACAGATTCTTCGAAACTCGACGTGTTTGTAGCAGCGGAGTATAATAGCATAGTATTATTACTTATCGCATGATAGTGCACAGTCGCCTTGATCTTTCACCTCTCCTATTTGCCAACAGAGCGGATAAGGCGGAGTCTGTGCATTCCGGTGCATGGTTCGCTCGATGACTTTTGAGGGGCAAGTATCTCTTCAAACAGTTTAGCATCTCCTGTATTCATGCCAAAGCTTTCAAAGACGAATTAAAATGCACCTGTCAGATACAAAACTTCCGATCTCTCTCACAGTATGTTTCCTTGGTTGTTTGAATAGCAGAATTCCATCCTGTAACGAACTGCTATATATAAATGCATTAAATAATTCTTGCATGGAATTTTGAGTATTGAAAGTACATTATGGCTCATGTATTTGGCAGGAGAATTATATTTCAGCCTTGCGTCTCCTTAAAAATGATGGATAAAGTAGGCAGGCGTGAGCCTGGAGCGAATATATGACGTTTTATGTCGTCATCGTCTGTTGATTGATTCCTTCACTCTTCTATCTTTGTCTTCACTTAATCTTATTATTATTTCTTCATTGCGTAAAGCGCTCTTGATGGGCTAGCTAGCAACTTATAACCTATCTAATGTTTTCTTTCTCGATACTGGATGGAGGATATATACCTCTCCTTAAAACTTCTTAAAGCAATATGAATAAAAGAAACGAAGATCAGACTCAGGATATTCCATACGGCACACCTCAATCTTCAAATAACGATGGAATGAAAAGCAGTAATATTATCCCCTCAACACCACCACCTAATTGCTCCTGGTCTTGAACCTCACCTCATTTACTCTCCATCAACGGTTTAGACCCAGGCACTATCATCGGCATCATAGCCGCAGTTGTTGTCGCCATCCTCCACATATTAGCTCTAATCGATATCCTTCTTCTTTCCTCCCGTATCCAGAAATCGATATCGGGGAAAAGTTCCTGAACTCAAAGAAAAGACAGCAATTTAGCTCTCCGCAACATCACTATGGACAGAATG
The DNA here is from genome assembly GCA_038090695.1 of Sclerotinia spermophila. Taxonomy (NCBI): domain Eukaryota; kingdom Fungi; phylum Ascomycota; class Leotiomycetes; order Helotiales; family Sclerotiniaceae; genus Sclerotinia; species Sclerotinia spermophila. Next base: position 2,296 of record JBBMOJ010000157.1, on the reverse strand, counting down.
AGAAATTATTCATGAAACTGTTACCTACAACTCCTGATCCGGCTTATTTTTCAGAGGATATTAGAGCGAGTGATAGGAGGAGTGGCTCTTCAGGATATTCGGAGTCGAAATACTCGAGGAGTATGTCTTTTGATAGTGGGTTTGGGTGGGGCAGAGATGAGGAAGAGGATTACGCGAAAAGTTTTATTGGGGGAGAGGAAGTGGGATGAGGAATCCATGAGATCGATTGCAAAGTCTGTGAGGGAGAAGACAGAGTATACATATAGCAAGGCAGGTATGGGAGATGGGCAATGGCATAATGATGATGAGGGGGACTGGCATTCTGTGTATGGGGAATAGATATATATGGAGGAAGGTCGAGAACATCCAGTTTCTAATACTTATCATCCTTCCTATACACCTCCATTCTTTCCCTTTCCAGATCATCAAAGAAAAGAGAAAATATACGACGAAGAAAATACAATCGGATTTACAAGGAAAGAAAGACAAGAAATTAAAAAGAACGAAAACAAGTCCATACACATATAAGGGAAGAATCAAAGCAGTAAATGGGTGTGCAAAAAAGAAACATGATGGTTTTGTGAGAGAGGTGGAGGAGGTTCGCAGTGCGATGAAGAGGATGAAGGAGAGGGATCGGGTTGATTTTGAGATTTGGAGGAGGTTTTGGAGGGTAGGGGTGTGGGAGATGGAGGGACTTTGAGATAGGAGTGGTGAATAGTATTGGTTGGGATTGGGGTTCTTGTATATAGTGATCTGAGCTGGAATTGGGATCGGATTTGGGTTGGGTGTTTGGTAGTGGTGATTATGTGGGCGATTAGCTGGATACCTGGCGCTTACTTTGATGATGTGATTTGATATGATATAATGAGTGGTATGTGTTGGGATGCTAGTCGCCTTTATATGTGTAATAGGGGATATAAAATTTATATAATCTAGTTGGTTCAATGTAGGATGGATAATGACGATACCTCTTCCAATCTCTTGAAATACCAAGTTCCTGCAATTCGAGAGATCCAGTGGTCGATCGAGGGGTTTGTTTGTATCTGGTAGCAAAGTATGAGATAATGAAATAGATGTTTATATTACCCATTCTCTCCCAGGACTGAGCTAATGCTATATTATTTGTACCTGACATCGTCTCATGTTCAAGGAGCAAAAGACGAAAACTTGGGCGCTGATGCTCCAAGGTACTTGTATCCACTCAGCGCTTCGAAGTGAGAAAGGAGAAAGAGGTAAGGGAGAGGAAAAGATAAGATATACAAGACTATATAGAAAAAATCATGACAATGCGCAAAAATGAAGTTAGAAATCTGCATAAAATAGATAATCATTGTATCTGCATGATACGTAAAAAAAAGGAGTTGGTACATACTTAGCTAGAGTTATATTACCGCGTATGTATGTATGTATCTGTAAATGAAACTCTACTTCTTAATCTTAATGTTTATTTATTTTGTTCTTATAAATCCTTTTGTACCCGCAAACCTCAGATTTCGATTTGTTTTCTGTGAGATTGGTTTGGTGATATGATATGATATGGTATGATTGAGAACTAATAGTAGTTGTGTAGTTATTTGATATTTTATGGGTGTATATAGATGTGAGGATGGATGTGTATGTATGTATATACTTTATCAGTACTAACCCACAAATTGTTCTTTTTTTAATCGTATATGTATGAAAGTATGAAATATACTCCGTAGGAATCCAAAATCTTTAGCTTATTCATTACAATCAACATCACAACTAACATCACAACTAACATCACAACTAACCCCATAGAATAACCCAACAAATCTCCAATGCGTACAGTCATATACTTGCGATCAGCATATACAGCTGTAAATAAAGATCATGTAGCTTATTGTGATCATCGTAGAGGTAGATTTTTTAAATTCGCCGAAGCTGTATTACTCTCTATCACATCACCTATCACCTATCATACCATACAACTCACAACTCATACCTCACGACTCACAACTCCATCACCATAACCATACATCCCCATCTACTTTTCCCGACTCGCTCGCTAACAATTCTTTCAAGCGGAGCCGACTAGATTAGCGAGGTTAAGGTGAGATGCCCTGTAGTAGCAAAGTTAATATTATAAACAAAAAGAAATTCAATATAAATCCATATATTAATTTCTATTTTGTATATTATAATATTAAAGTTTTTTTCGTTATTAACAAAATACCTACTTTATTAATAACGAATAAAATCGGTATTTTTTGCGATCCATTTTGTTGGAAATCATATTATATATGATATACTAAGCAGTATGCTAGTAACAAAA
>JBBMOJ010000156.1:0-84639 GCA_038090695.1 Sclerotinia spermophila | reverse complement strand
TCTTATATATCTTTATATACACTTTTCTCCAGTCCTCAAAGTGACTAGTGATATAACTATCCTCCGTAATAACTTTTGAAGGTATTATTAGTTATTATATAAAAAATGTTTAAATATTTGTTATTTTAATATATTAGATTCAATAATTTATTGAGCTCAATATTCTATTCAATAAAAGCATTTATTAGAACTAATATATATTGGATTCAATATCGTATTCAATTTATATTATATTAGGTCTAATATCAAATAAAAATCGATCCGAATGCTCCCTTATTGTAGTTACAATATTAGTCACAATTTTTCGTTTGTGCCCCTCCTTTTTTCAACCGCTTGAAGCCATTAGACTCTCTCAATATTCCCTTCACGACTTCGATAGCTTTGGCCCAGTTATTCTGAGAGGACAGAATTCTGTACTTGCACTGATGTGTTGGAGATTGCATGCATCACGGCAGCAGTTGCGGCTCCAGTCCCACCGCAATGTAGTCATTCTCCGTGTTATCAGAATCCGGTCTCTTATTGGAACACATGTAAACAATTTCGTCGTCGCCAGTACTAATATATAAAATGAGGCTATTCAGATAGATGGTGCTGTCATGATCTAAAAATTCGAAGGCGACTGACATATACACTAACCTTTAAATAGCTAGCGTAAATCAGTGCAAGCATTCTTATTGGTTATCACATGATTCTTTTCTCATCGTACATACCAACCTGGGTTACATCTAACTAGTTGTGGTTTAAGTATCAATATGAGCATCATCGTTATTTACCCAGTACCTATGAAAGCAAGCAAGAACGAATCATGATATTAAACCCTTTTAGAAAGCAACTTCGGATGAAAACTTGTCTTTTCTCCTTTAACACTATTTTCTCTCAGCTGAAGATTGTTCAACAACCACTCTATACAAAATCATTGTTCATTGGTTTCCGTTTTGCAACATATCAAAGAATTTCAACAAACACCCAAGTCCAAAAGTTAATTTTTGATCATGGCAACAGCCGCAACCACTGGTACTGGCGCAGGACTTTGGCACCCGACTAGCATTTCAACTAAACTTTACTCAAATAAAGAAAATGTCAGCCAAATCGGTATACCACAATTAGGATTTGGAGTTTATCAATGCAAAGGACAAAAATGCATCGATGCTGTCACCGCTGCATTGAAGGCTGGTTACCGACACATTGATACTGCTCAGTAAGAACTTATACATATCATACCTAGCATCGCTACCACTAGAATTATCTAACAGCTTATTTAGATACTATGACAATGAAGAGGAGGTTGGTCTCGCCGTCAAAGAGTTTATGAAGGAAACCGGCATAGAACGCAAGGAGTTATTCATCACGACTAAGATTCTCACACCTGCTGGATCAGTTGAAAAGTCCTTTGAGAAAAGTCTGAAGAGTATTGAAGCTCTTGACAGTGAGAATGGTTACGTTGATTTGTTCCTGATTCACAGCCCAAATTGTGGAGCTGAAGGCCGTTTGGAAATGTGGGATGCCCTCCACAAACTTCACAGCCTTGGAAAAGCACATCTTATCGGGGTCTCGAACTTTGGTATTGGACACATTGAGGAGTTGGAACTCGCTCGACCTTCTATTGCTCCTCACGTGAATCAGATAGAGGTTTGTGTCTTCGACGTGACATGTTGAGTGCATTACTAACGATCTCAGTTACACCCTTTCTGTCAACAGCGACTTATAGTTAAACACTGTGAGATCAACGGCATTCATGTTGAAGCTTACTGTCCAGTGGTCAGGAACCAGAGGAGCAATGATCCGGTCCTTCAATCGATTGCAGCCACTCACAATAAAACCGTTGCTCAGGTATTGATACGATATGCTTTACAAAAGAAATGGATCCCTCTTCCAAAGAGTGAAACTCCATCGAGAATCGCCGAAAACGCCGACATTTTCGATTTTGTCATCTCCGAATCGGACATGAGTCGTCTTGATGGACTGGATGAAGGCAGCGAGGGTGCTATTGTTCAAGCTGTTACCAACAAATGAGAAATTCAGTTTAAGATCGTTGAGTTGATAGGATGAATACAATGGACAACTTGTGCACTGAATATTGGAGCTCATGCATAGATGAGGTGCTTAAACATCTTTTACAAAACAATACAGAATAGGAGAATATCCACGAAGTTGAATTTTTGGGGGCATGCTCGAAAGGCAATTACTATGGTATGCATTATACCAAAGCATTAATTTCCGGGACCAAATCTTGAAAATATAAAAATTCACTTACCTCTTTTATGTTGTTTCATATTGGTTTACTTATCTATTATCTATCCCACAATTGAAGTAGCCGCAGCGTATGTTTGATTTGTTGGTTGTGATCCCACCCACGGTTTAAGCGCCCAGCGAACGACGATGGTGAGAGATCCTCAACCACCAACTTGAATATTCAACTGGCACGAACCAATGGCCATCTCGGTAATTTCTTGTTTCTCTTGAAATAAATTTCCCTTGTTTGTAAAGTTTCTCGATTTGACAAACATTTTGAATGTAATCTTTGGTATCAGCTACAAGTGCAAGAGATATACTTTTCCATACATTTTCAAAACTTCCACGCACATTTCCTGACTGCTGCCCATTACTTCCAACGGTCAAGGATCAGTACTAGAACACCGGTGCATAGTTTCTAGACCGGCCTAGACCTTAGACCTTGCTGTCCTAGGTAGTTGTGTTCAATGTTGGCAAGTCATAGTTACTATACAAGCAGCAATTCACCCTAATAATAACAGCATTACAAACTTCCCTTCATACCTTCTCCTATCCATTCCATTTTCTTTACCTCAAATCTGAACGTCCAAAAGCATTCCCAACGCAAACTGTAAGAATTGACGATGTTTCAAAGTAGCAAGTCTCCGAAATTTACTCTGCATAAAAAGTTCTTTGCACCGGTGTCGATTACTAGTGCTTTAGGCTCTGGTTCTGGTTCTTCGACAGAACCTCAAGCAACGATACCGGTTTTGTTGCCGGAGGAGCCTGTATTAGAGACAGATGTGCAAACAGAAGTACAGGTACCAGCACAGGCACAGAGTATTGTGTCTAGATCATCAAATCCCGTCTCTTCGATGACAAGATCAGATTCTACTCTGTCTCCTGCTGCAATCCCAAACCCAGGTGTCAATCGTCATTCAATTGCAAATTCAGTAGAGCCGCAAAATACTCAACCTCAAACCAAACTCGGTTCAAATACCATTCAAATCCTACCTTCCAGTCCCCCCAGATCTCCTTTTTATCCCTCCTCCTCCTCCTCTTCTTCTTCCTCCTCATCACATCAGTCCTCAACCCACAGACGAAACCTCTCATCCTACCTCCACCTCCACCACAATCACACAATTCGGTTCTCCACCGCCCTCATACACCCCCTTCGTAACACCCTCTCGCTCCCCCCAGACATATACCCATCAGGTGAATCGATACGGCGGCGCAAACAACTTCGCGTATGCAAATGAAAATGTATACCGCTGCGGCTTTCCAAGCGGTAATCAGTTTGTGAATGCGTCGCGAAATCATCACTATTTTCACAGAACGGGGTATGCATCTCCATCTCCCTCTTTGTCGCCGGGCCTGCAGCTTCCTGATCTAGTGGATGAGTTGCTGAGATTGAGAGATCGGTTGAATTTGTTGGAGGAGGGTTCTTTGTCTTTGGCTTTGTGGAGGGAGAGGGCTGGTGGGAGGGATGATGGAAGAGGAGGGGATAGGAGGGGGGAGCTTGAAGATAGTGAGGATAGAGTAAATGGGAAAGTGGAAGTAGTAGAAAGAGAAACTCGGAATGCAATAGAGAGATGGGAGGAAATTGAGAAGTTTGGGTTGGGGTATGAGTATTTTTTGGAGGAGTTTTATGGTGATGATTGGAGGATTGAAAAGTTTGATTTTGAGGAGGAGGGAGATGTTGAGATGGAATTGGGAGAGGAGATGGAATTAGTGGATGGAGTTTGCGATGAGGAGGAGGAAGGTAGTGGTGAAGATGAAGGTGATGGAAAGGGGGGAAAAGATGAGGAGAGTGAGAGTGAGGATGAAGAGCAGGAAAGTGAAGCAGAAAGCGATGCAGAAGAGGAAAACAAGATCCAAGAAAACACATTAACCCTCCTCCCATCCGTTTTCGTGAACGAGCGCTCAAAATCACATTTACGCTCTTCCTACTCATCCTCTTCATCGACATTTTCTTCATATTTTCCCCGCTCTTCCGCCCCCTCAATACCATCAAGCAAAATTCGAGCAGGTTCATTTGAGATCTACGCCTGAATCTCCAGATCCACGTCAGATCGTTCAAAGGAGACAACTAGATAAATCCCTTCCTGAATTCGGCTGTCATTATCTCGTAACCGCTGGTCCTGTACAAAATATAACAGTCGTATATCCTGTCACATCTTTACCGCATGCTATGCATGCTTTGAGAGAAGAGAGGGAAGTGATTAAAAATGTATTGGAGGGATGGAACAAAGGAATCATTGTGAGTTTCTTTTCTATGCTGTGTTTCCCTTGGGTAGTTTCAATCTTCTGATGCAATTCCTGCGGTCTCTGCTACTCATCTCGCAAGGGCAGGAGTGCAAGAATAAGACCGAAGCTAACGGATATGTAAATAGGACAAATATGGAAGTCGTCCATCGAAAAGAGCATATGCTGCTATAATCTAGTATGTCCAACCCTCTACCCATTCATTTTCTCCTCCATCCTGATCAGACACAAACTAACACTCATTAGTCCCGACCCACAAGCTCCTCTCCCCCGCAAAAAACTACGTATAGCACTTTCCTTCACCCCTATATACCCCCCTACCCAATTATCTTCTGCATCCTCAATTCCCACAGCCCAAAATCCAACAAACCCAGAAGACATATCGACGGATACATCCATCTATGTTAGCATCACAGACGATGCTACTGCGTTCTCACTCAGCGATAATAACGGAGTGATGGATTATACGAAGTACAAAGTGAAATATAGCAATCAGGAGGTGCATGAGAGACACGATGGGGTTTTGGAGGTAGGAAGGTTAAGGGGAGCGCTGGAGTGTGAGGTATTTGGGACCCAAGACAAAGGAGGTGGGGAAGAAAAAAACAGAAGAAAAAGGAGAGGGAGATGACACAAAACATGAGATGGAAGACGAGGAAGAACATTGGGAAAACGAAGTGGTGAAAGGTAAATGGAAAGATGATAGCCATGAGGTAGAATGGGGAGACGAGAAGGAAGTTTATCGACTGGAGGATGCGGCTGGCATAAAGATCGTAAAAGAGATCGAAGGGAGTTGGATTTGAAAGAATTCGATATTTGCGGCTTCCTATATTCCACACCAACTGTTCCAGCCCTCGTCTCCGGCCCCTCCAAAAAACAAAAACAAAATAAAAACATACAACAGTGGGGATTCGCTGGTGGTCACCCACCCAACTACTAATCCACCGATCTGAAGCTTGTGTATGGCAGAGCGGACGGGATGCCCAATTCTCTTCAGTCTATGGTCGTATGTGACAGAAGTGAAGTCAATTGGTAATATATTGAAGGTTCAATGGGATAACATAAGACGAAGTTTCGGCGAGATTACGTTGAAACGAGAGGAGGGCTCAATGTTTTCTGTGGGGATAGAATTACGAGCCTTGGGAGTAAATATGAAATTCGACAGGCTAGATGATAAAGGGGGAGAGGTAAAGGATATGTAGGTGATTGAAGTGAGGCCTCGCCAAGATAAAATATAGCAGGATTCCAACATGAGATAACAAATATTTGACTTCATGCTAGTGTTCCAACGACATTGGCATATATGCTCGGAAATTCCAATTTTAAGTTGACGGATAAATCTGATTATCTGGTGCTTTTTGAAGGAAAAAAGTATTCGTCGAGGAAAGCTTTGTACGACTTAGAATGCCAAATTCGCTTCACTTGAGCAAGAAGTTTCAAAACCATTCAGTCCAGATCCGTACCCGCCTGACAGTTTCGTGAGCAAAAAATCTGTGAAAAACGATATGTCAGTGCCCCGAATGAAGACAGAGCTTTGAGACATGACTAGACATGCATCTTGCATGCTGTGATGGCATAACCAAAGTCTAGATATCGCGATCCTCCTTGAAAAGGACATCACAAAATCGAGCTTGTGAACCTTTCAAGACATTTCTTCTAAATTACACAAAACCCTACGACCCCTAATTATTTTCCTTCTTTCCTTCAGGTTCCCGTCTGTCAAGAATTTCGTCCACAATACCCATCTCTAACGCCTCCTGCGCACTCAGAAACTTGTCCCTCTCCATCATTTTCTCAATCTCTTCCAGACTATGTTCCTTCGTCAAATGCCTTTTGTAAATCTCATTCAAGCTCTTCCTGACCCTCAGAATCTCCGTTGCATGAATTGCAATATCTGTAGCTTGGCCTGAATACCCTCCGCTAGGTTGATGTATCATAATCGAACTATGCGGTAAACAGAATCTTTTCCCTGGCTCTCCTCCACATAGAAGAAGCGAACCCATGGAGGCGGCCTGGCCGACGCACACGGTGGAAACCGGTGATTTGATATAGGTCATTGTATCGTAGATGGCGAGACCGGCAGTAACGGAGCCGCCTGGGGAGTTGATGTAGAGAGTTATCGCTTTTTCTGGAGCGTCGGATTCGAGGTAGAGGAGTTGGGCTACGACGGCCGCTGAAAGGGATGAATTCACTTCGCCATTTAGACAAATGATTCTCTCCTACTTTTTATCAGTAACATAACTTACAACAAGAATCAAAGCATTAGCATGGGGGAAACAAACTGTTAAAAGCTTAGAAAATATATCCGCTGATCCTCATCTCGTCAGTATTTTGCGATTCACAAATCAAATCCACCGTAATTATACATACAAGTTCGCCATCCGCCTCCCTATCTCATTAGCACACATTCGCAAATTCATAGGGTTCTATATCCTGCTCACAATCGTCTCTGTGATATATGGTACGGGAGTCCATGATTTATTTGGTTCGGATTGCGATGGTAATGAGGATATAGATCTAATTCCTGCGAAGACAGCCTTGCGCGCTGCATGCGATCGGAATACCCGTGTTGCGAGCATTGTGAAGTATGGTTTCGATGTGATGTCTGTGTAAGTAGTGGGGGTGATGTAACTAAGTACTGAAGCTCGGGTTGGGAGACGCGATTGTCGCGTTTTCGCTTCAGGCTTTGATTGATTGATTGAATTTGACGAAGATCTTTGATCTGTACCCCGCCAATTTTTTTGGGTTGATGACCATAGTGGTATGTGGTATGAAGGGATGCAGAATCTTTTATGGCAGAAGTGCTGGAAGGTGCTTGAAATACTCTAATCGGAATTATTCTACATCGGTTTCTAAATCAATTGCGAACGCCAAAACTGTCAAAGATGTCACTTCCAGCTCTACTACTACAAACAACTTGAGTCAGGCAAACAATGCAGATGGCGTCAAAACCACGATTGTAGAAGGAGAAGAAGGGCGGAAGGATGGATCTGGAAAAGGGACCAGGCGACGAGAGTTGCCCCTTTCACCGCTCATGGATCCCTTATTTCAAGAAGCCCGAAACAAACATTCAGCTCCCAAACCGCAACCCAAGAAAGAAGGCCGAACAGCTTTCCAAGAGCAACTTGCCAAAAATCCTTACGGTATTGCTGCTTCGAAGCTTCTATAGTGCTTAGTACTAACAGGCACCCAGCGCTCGCCCTCGCAACTCCCGTCCGTCAATGTACCGCAACACAACTCTCTCTTCCTAGTTTCTTCCTCCAAGACTTCACGATAATGGCGCATCCCACCACATCTGCCCCCTGGCACGTCCCTCGAAGTCTCTCACCCCATTCACCAAAGGTTGAATCCCCCGACCAGAAGACCTTCCACACCCCCTCACTAGGATCCACCTCCTACGTAGCCATGCGCCAACCCCTCCTCCAGTCTTTCTTCAAGACAAAATCCGGATATACTAGAGCATACAAGAAATTCGGACTCATGCAGGCGAAAAGTACAGCGAGGAAACATGTTGTGTTACAAGCGACTTGGAGATCGGATATGGATTCATTTTTACTGGAATTGATGAGGAGGAGGACGGCGGAATTATTGGAGTATTTGTGTAAGAAGAAGGATTATATACACAAATGTGCGAATTGGGAAAGGGTGGAATTCAGTGAACAGACTGGTTGTGTATTGTGGATGGGACAGAAGCTCGCTTCGACAGAAGAAGGGGAGAAGGGAAAGGAGCAGGGGCAAGAAGTTCCTCCTGGAGAGTTCGAAACTAAGAGGATTGGACCTGGAGGACGTAAAATTGTGCCGGTGTTCAATCTGAGGACGATGATGGGCAAAGAATGGATCGAGAAGATGAGAGAGAGGGATCAGATTTTTAGGAACCAGATTTTGGTTGTCAAACACAAGAATGCGACTAAGGAGATACAGATGAGGCTATGGAAATTACAGGGTTATGTTGCTACGTATGGAGGGATGCCTGCCGAAGATGTAAAAATGCGAACGAAGGCGACGACAGCGAAGGGTACCAGCTCCAGGTCGACAAATATTGCCGACTCCAAACGTAGGGAAAATTCCAAAGCTTTACGTTAACCCTCAAAGAAAAAACCAACATTTCAAATTATATTATAACTATGGCGTGATATCGTAAAAAGCATCCCAACCTTCCAAAAACGCCAGTGTCTCTTGAAGTGACGTAGATCACAACTTCGATTGACCTACTTTATTACCCTCTTCCCCGTCACATCTAGCCAAAATCCAATCCCCAACGTCCTTAGCGAAAACCTCGCGATTATCAGGCAGATCCGCATGCAATTGATGAAACCATCCCTCATATCTTTTAAACTCCTTATCCTTCAAGGTCGTCTGCTCATTGAACCACTTCTCACTTTCCTCAAAACTCGTCCCTTTATCCACCGTCCCATGTCCCACCCACAAGCTTTTGACCCCAGGATTCAACTTCGTCTTCCCCCGATTCATCGCGGCAGTTCTATCCAGCATCCCAGCCAGTCCCTCTAGTGTCCCCGTATTATGCATCAACGTATCCTCATTCATTGACTTTATAACCTCTGGATCCCTGGTAAGATTCTCGGGCGGAAGTCTATTCACCATTTGTTTATGTGGTAGAACTTTCCCTGCCAATCGTCCGAAAAATACAGTAAGAAAATTCGGTTCAAACCCCTTTGGAAATGCAATGAAAGGACTCTCCAAAATAAATCCTCGTATATCATTCATCAATTCTGCATATTGTGGATCGCTAGCCAAGGTGATAACCTCACCACCACCCATTGAATGTCCCATCAAAAAAACCGGAACGGGAGAAGGCAATTGCACCTTAATAAATGAAACGATATCGGATATGACCTGAGAAGTTGGACCTGTGAGACCTTTTTCGGAGGGTTTGGTGACGCTGCGACCCCAGCCTCTTTGGTCGAAAGCGTGTACTTCGATTCCGCGTGAGGCAAGAGTGGGAAAAAGGAGATAGTAACGGTTTATATGGTCGGAGAAGCCATGGATAAAAATCAATTTGGCTATGGGAGGAGCATTGGGCTGGCGGTCAAGTTAGTATGTATTGAGAATGAGCTGGGAGGGGAGGGGTTAACGGACTTTCCAGGTTTTGGTGTAGAGAGATTGTGAACCAATCTTATGGGTTCCTTCAATTTCTGTATACATGTTGGATGAGTTATTTGAGGTGACAAATTCAAGAGCAGATTTGGATTAATTCATTGATAAGTTATTGAGATGAGGTGAAGCAAAATGCAAGACACTCCTCCGCTTTCAGTTGAGAGTAGCTGAGAACCCCAGTAAATGTTGCGGCCGCTAGCGTAGAGAGATGAAATGTTGCATGTGAAAAGCGGGAGCCGTCTATCAAAATCATCAAAATTAAACATCAAATTTTTTTAGAAGATTCATGATGTCAACAACTCAACGTGCCATATCTTCTAGTTCTAGGAGGATCAATCTTTGCAAATCAGTATGTTCACCATGTAGTCGTCGGTCGTTTACTCAAAGATTAGTCCAAGGTATGGAAAATATTTTATATTGTCAATTTTCACAGTTTTGCTGATTTTTCGATTCTTCTAAAAAGTCAATGACATTGTTTTGTTGAAACCGGAGACGAATCCAAAGGCCGTACCTACGTTATCAAAGCCTCTTAAACTAGGTGATTCTCTTGTATTCAGGGATCACAGAAAAGTAAAGGCAGATGATGTTATTGGAAAACCATACAGATCTGTAGTGGCTGGTGGTAGAAGAGCACTATTTCGAATATATGAACCAACGCTTGGTCAATATTGTGATAATGCTCCAAGAGTTGTGACACCTGTAAGTTCTTTTGTCTCGAGGTTTGAGGTGCAATGGCTAAGGTTTTATAGATTTATTCTTCAGACGCAAGTTTGATTGTTTCTTTATTGGACCTCAATTTCGCCGCAGTACCATCTCGTCAATCTAAGATTGCTCAAGAGAGTGAAAAATTGCGTCCCAATAGGCCACTTAACGAACCTTTTGTTCCGCAAAATGAAGATGACTTGGAGCCAACAACGTCTTCCGAAAGTGAAAATGTAGAATCCACAGATATTCCAGAGAAGGATGAACTGCTGGAGGAGGTCAAGGAAGTTCCTAATGATCCCGTGGAACTTACAGACGCAGAACGATTTGAGGATTGGGATTCTGCGGAACACAACAATGAAACACTGGAAATTTTCGAGGCTGGTACCGGTGCCGGTTCGCTAACTTTGCATCTTGCTCGAGCCATCCATGGAGCAAACACAAGGGCTCCACCAATACCAAAATTCCCAAAAACGAGGGGGAAGATTACCCCAGATGACGATATTTACCGATATGGAGGCCACTTTGGCGAGAGAAATGACAAGATGACTGAGCTATACAATGAATGGCGTTCACAGCGACGAGCTGTGATTCATAGCTTAGATTCGGACGAAAATCACTCGAGATATGCGCAAAGAACTGTAAGAAACTATCGTCATGGGGTGTATTTTCCCCACATCGATTTTCATGTCGGTAATATTCGTGAATACCTTTCAGAGCGTTTGGAAGAGACTAAAGATGTCTTCCTCGATCACGCCATCCTAGATATACCTGGTATTCAAGACGAATTGGAAATTGTGGGAAAATGTATCAAACCTGATGGGCGTTTAATCACATGGTGCCCTAGTATCACACAACATATGAAGTGTCTGGAAGTTGTAAAAGGGAAGAAATTGCCTTTTGTGTTGGATAGGGTCTTAGAGCTGGGATCGCAGCTTAGTACAGGAGGACGAGAATGGGAAGTAAGATCAGTAAAGCCACGAGCCTTGATCAAAGCCGAGAAGAAAGCCAAAGCTGAGGAAATGGAGAAAGGGGATAGGGCCAAAACTGCATCCGCCGTTGACGAGTGGCTCGCCAAGATTTCAAACAAGGGGGAGGATGAGATGATTGGTGAAGATGTGGAAACATCTGAATCCGAAAGCGTTGCTGTTCAGGCAAGTACAGGAGAATCTGGTGATCTCACTGATATGTCCGGATGGGAAATGATTTGCAGACCTAAAGTTGGGGATAGAATAACGGGTGGAGGATTTGTTGGAGTCTGGAAGAAGATGGATTTTGAGGTATAATAAACTTGTAACATGTAATTTGCCATGTATCAAATCAATGTACCAACGTAGCAATATATATGAATAAAAAAACAGAAATCTACTATCACAAAACTCGTTTTGATGCAATTGTGGAATAGCCCCTCCTGTTTCCCATGCCTTCGTCTCATGTCAAGAATATTTACAGTAGAACCTGGTTATACCGATATTGTTTATACCGATATCCTGGCTATACCGGGATTTTTTTCTGAATTCACTGCTTTTTATATGATAATACCGATATTCCTTTATATACTGATATACCGGTGAAAATTTGTCAATATCAATATTAAATAGGTTTATTTTGGTGGTAAAATTGTCCGAAATATTATAATCATATGACTATTTTGAAATTTTTTAAGGATCACATGGGAAATGTAACACTTAGTCGTTACAGCTATACTAAATCCATCACGTGTGGAGCTGAATTAGTCACGTGTATACCTGGGTATATCGATAACCTCTTTATACCGACATTTATAGATCGATTTTTTATAATCGGTATAACCAGGTTCTACTGTATTTATCAAGTTTGTCAGGTTAGGGGTTCTAAGCGCTAACGACTGATTAGAAGATGTTTTCTATTCTTTGTTAATTATAGTTTCAATCTATATATAGGTATTGAGCTTAGTAATTAGCGCTGTTAATACCCCAGATCTTCAAAGAAATTACCCATGAATACGAGTAGACCAACGATGCAATATGATCGAATCTCTCTTTAATTTCTTTCCATACCCCTCCTCCTTTTATGTTTTCTAATGTGTGAGTCTTGCAATTGGTAGACTTGAATATTGCGATTGAAATGAAATATCAATAACTTTACGGATGGGACAACCAAATCATTCCACCAAGTCAAGCTTAACGAATTGCGTGAGCTAGAAGCCGTTTGCGCATAGGTCAATAGAGCTAAGGTTTGTTAAAATGACGAGAAGAATCGTAGGTATAACTTCTCACGTCTTTTATTCTTCTACTTACCCATCTCTGAACAGGTTCGCACAGCCACGCAACTCGGCGCGCTTGCTCTGTCTACCATAATCGTCCTGTGGTTCCTGGATAATCGATACCGGGTTCTGCCTTCTGCGCTTCACGATTATATGCCAGCACATCATCCAGGCCTATTAATCACAGATATCACTGTCACGAAATGTTCCAAAATCAATATTTTCACAAGCTGCAAGCTTGATTCGGATAAATGGCATCGTATTGAGAAGGACTTGTATTTGGGACAGGGTTGGGTATATAGCGCTTATATGCATGTGCAAAGAAAGAAAGAAGAAGAACTTACATCGGAAGACAAGGTTGTTATCGATGTCAGTGTTGGGAGGCTAGATCCAGCGACTGCAACGAAAGGTGCAGGTGATGAGAGATGGGAATCAAGACCTGCTGGTTTATGGCTGAAACGATCCGCAAAGCGCCACGCGAGCGATTCGAATGATGCCATTACTGCTGTGGATGTTTTGTTTGGCGCAGATGCTGTGGATCCAAGAGATGGATGGGAAATGACTGGCACACCATTGTTGTTGGATTCCTCCGGGGAGGCTCAAGAGGCCAGACTTAGTATACGAAGAGGCAAACTCATAATGCCAACCAAACCAAAGCCTCGTATAAGGGATAATGGGAAGTTTAAGATCCTACAAGCAGCAGATTTACATTTGAGTACAGGGACTGGGCATTGTAGAGATGCCATGCCTGAAGATGGTGGTAAATGTGAAGCTGATCCTAGAACGTTGGAATTTGTTGGAAGATTACTTGACGAAGAAAAGCCAGATTTGGTTATTCTTAGTGGTGACCAAATCAATGGGGAGACAGCACCGGATGCGCAGAGTGTAAGAACATCCTTACTAAGTTTTGCTATTCATCATCTAACAAATCTAGGCTATTTTCAAATATGCTGAACTGTTTATTAAGCGCAAAATTCCATTTGCGACAATATTCGGTAATCATGATGATGAAGGATCTTTACCCCGAGCTCAGCAAATGGCATTGATTGAGTCTCTGCCATACTCGTTATCAGAAGCTGGCCCAGAAGAACTAGAAGGGGTAGGAAACTACATCGTCGAAGTTCTTGCCCAAGGTGGCTCAAAGCATTCTGCTCTGACAATTTACCTATTGGATACACATTCTTACTCACCAGATGAGAGATCATTTAAAGGGTATGATTGGCTGAAAAAGAACCAGATTGATTGGTTCAAACAAACTTCTTCAGGGCTGAAAAAAGCCCACGAAGGATATTCCCATATTCACATGGATCTAGCCTTTATTCATATACCACTACCTGAGTATAGGGATGATACCCTTTATAAAGAGGGCGCATGGAGAGAAGGCGTTACTGCTCCCGGTTTTAACTCTGGATTCCGAGATGCGCTTGTAGAACAGGGCGTAGTAATGGTTAGCTGTGGACAGTAAGTATCAATTATCCTGCTTTTCAGATTGTGCTAACGAGATATTTAGTGATCATGCGAATGAATACTGTTCTCTTTCTCGAAAAGAGGATGAAAGTCCTGCTCTTTGGATGTGTTATGGTGGCGGTGCAGGATTTGGAGGGTATGGAGGGTACGGAGGCTATCATCGCCGAATCCGTCTTTTTGAAATCGATATGAATGAAGCGAAGATAGTTACTTATAAACGCCTCGAGTACGGAGAGATAGAGAAGCGGATCGATGAACAAACTATAGTTGAAGGGGGAAAACCAGTAGCTCCATCTGTATGATACGTATAGGAAAATTGGCCTTTGGGAATAGGCCTTGGGGGGCAAAAGTTCTAGAAAGAGCTTTTGCCAAAAGTAAACGGCCAGGTTTTTGCATTCGGGGTTTTCCACTATTGAGTTTGCTTGAAAGGTTCACTATACTATGCAAGTCAGATGGCGTTTATCGGTGCAATCGTGCATAGGCTATGCCATTTTATCTCGCAGAAAGAACGGCGTGGATTAGGCAATATCTAGTTTGCCCCGCAAATACAAATTTCCATATCTACAATCAAAGCCATATCACATTAAACTAATATCTACTCAGACTTATCTACTGATTTAAGAAAAACATTTTTCAAATGTCAGGGGAAAAGAGAAAATCATCAAATCATGTTCCTCGACAAAGGTACTATTTCTTCTTGTGAGCGTAATTCAATATAGAAAACCGGTTGAAACAAGGTAAAATAAAAAATGAAACAATTATCAGCTTTTTTGATCACTCATCCTGTCATTCAAAGTAACTAGGCAAGAATCGCCTGGGTAATTGGTTTAGGTGTAAGCTTGTTCAGTATTTATGAAAGATGTCATGTGGGCAGTTGATTTATTTCCACGCTAAAAATGAATAAGCGAAAGTTAAGGAGACCGTCTCATGTGTAGGCGAAATAAGATGATGTATTGAGATCTAGGTGCTAGAAATTTAATCTTCCATTCTACCTTTTGCTTCTGTGATATTCAGATATATTTGTAGCATGAAAGCGGATCGCTAAATGTTGCAATGAATCTATTCGTATCTCCTCGGGGGGGTGGGGGGGGGGTTTGAAATGGGAACTTGATAAGTGTTCGAAGGACATGAAAATGGTGTTTTTAGGATGTGAATTGAAGAAGATGAATTGTATTTGGGAGAGTGATGAGAGACTTCATTCAGGGGGGCAGAGGGGGCTCAGACAATGCTGTGAATAAGAGAGATGAGATGAAGACAGAATCGGAGGGCGGGAGATTCAGCTTGAGAGGAATACTCATATGATGAGGGACTTAAGAATCAACACTGATTTTTCTAACTGATATAGGTCGACTCTGGCTATTAAAGGTTGTATGCTATAGAACTTAATTCAAGTGGACTGACGATGAGAAGAGATTTAATATAAAGTGGACAAAATTCCGTGTGAGTGCTTGAAGAGTCCCTGTAGAATCAACGACTTAGTTGGGGGACAATCCTGTATAGTGTGAATTATGATGTCTAAAACTATGTTTTCTTTGAAATATTGAATTACAATGCTTTGGAAGGAAAAGTCAAAGGGTTTCCTAGGAGCTATTAAACAATACCAATCAATGCATTCGCATGATATTGATATGCCATACAGTAATGTTTACGTTTTGTGGAGTATATCTAAGACACATTTCTGGATATCTATTGAACATCAAGTTGATTCGATTAATTTTCCAATATAATTGTTTCTCACACATATCTCAAAGGCTATAAATGCAAGTTTCTACGAAGCAAGAGAAACAGATAGCTCTTGTCTTTTCACTCTCAGCCCACCGATATTAAGAGATGTTTGTTCCACGCTAGTCTGGCTGGTGTCTTACACGTTACCACCTTTCTCATAATGATGATAATGATGTGCTGTTTTTGGATTCGGAAAGATGAAGAGCATGATATCCTGTAGACCTTACTGTACACGGGTTGATAAGATACCCCTCTACTTCTCAATTTTCACAATATTTCTATTTTCCAATTGTATTATCTCGAAATCTGTGATCCCATTGTCCAAATTTGAATGTATAGCATTTCTGAATTTCAAAACTTTTCAAATAACATTTAAGAGATGTTCCCGGATATAGTTCTCGCAGTATTTATCCTATCCGTGGAGGCTCTGATGGAAAATACCTTGTACTCATTCTACATAGCTCCTTCCCTTCTCAAGCTGCCTATATCCATGCTAGCTATCGAAGCTATGAAAACATTCCGCACTTGAGTAAAATGAATTCAAGTAGTTAGGTATCACTATTCATATCTCTTTCTTTCTTTCCTCAATATCTGGATACGTTTGAGACATTTCTTAAACCAAGGATAATTCAAGATTGGATGCTTAAAATGTTGGCAATGAGGATTTCGTCGATACCTTAGTCAAGAACAACAATGGATACGAGGCATCTAACAAGAAGCTTGAGACTCCGAACGAAAAGAATGCCACAAATATCGCAGTACTAGAAGAGAGAATTGCGAAAGTAGCAGCTAAGCCAGGAATATATATCGCTGCAGCAAAGCAGGACCCCGATACTTTAAAGCAACAGACCAAGCCATTTTGAATAATTCATACTGGAAGAATACCATCCAACGCCCGCTATTCTTAATTATCTCTAATTTACCTTGATTTTCCTTTCAGCGGAATTTGCTTCGATATTTCCTTCCTTGTTTTCCTCATTGTGTTCGGGTAAAACAACTCTGAGGATATCAAGTGATATAGTCGTGTCTTCTTCATTGGATATACTCAGCAACGAAAGATTCGTTACTTCTCCCGCCATAATTAATGATAATGATAGAAATTCTGATATCAAAAGCAGCATCTCAATCAGCGATCAAGCCGACAAGGTTCGCAATGCCGAGCATAAAATGACTAATAGGACTATTGTTACCTCTCATCCTTCTATCATACCATGCGAGACTATGGGGTTCAAATGGTTTCTTGCATTCATGGCTATGTTTTCTGCAAAATTTTCTGCGTCGCCTGGATGATATGGTTAATCCTGATATTCAAGCATCTGTGGCCGAGACATACAATGCTTTTCTAAACTTCGGTGGCTTGGTATAGAATTCACACTAGGAAGTGTTGTATCTATTCCACCATTGGGGAACGATTATGCTGTTCTCAATACAAAGTGGCTTTCTATAGGGTGCTTAACAATGTGTGCCGCGAGAAGTGCTCTTTGTGGAGGAGCGACCAGTATAGATGCGATCATCATTGGTAAAATCTGGACGGGCGCTGGTGGGGCGGGTATGTAGCTTTGGTACTTTCCAGACAAAATTCTCTGGCAGAGTCATAGTTTGTGCAGAACCTAATCCTCCAGTGCCAGAAACATCAATTTCATTACTTTGCTCACTAGCTTGATAGGACTTGATTTGGCCAGATCTTATCCTAGAAGCCATTCTCGGTGGTCACACTCGCGATTCGTCAGCGACATGGCGTTGGGATCTCTACATGAATCTTCTAGTGTTCGTTGCCATGGATTCTTTGTATATCTTTATACTACCTTCTAAGTCAAGGCGATTCGATGTTACCTTAACTCGGCGTTTCAAAGCATAGGATCTCTATTGTACTGCTTAGTAATGGCATTCATGTCTCATTCGTACTCTTTTGCTATTTTTGCGGCAATATATAGCCGTGAGATGATAGCATAACAGTTGCTTGCGTTTCCGCGTTCGATATTCTTTCTCTGCTCTTGCACTCACGCAACTACTCTGTGTTTGGACCACTTGCGAGGATTGGTTACTTTCTGGTGGGATGATTGTCAACCATACTCTAACCTTACACCATATCACAATGGCCTGTGATGGCCTTTTAATCTTCGCCACGATCTATCACGCATCATTATACTTCCAGTCGGTTAACGACAATAATGGTGTGAGAGCTGCGGTCCGCCTTCTACTCTTTGTGTGTTCTTTACTCGCTGTTATTCATAACTATGGGAGGCCTTTTGAGAAGTCTGACACTTTATCTACTAATACCTCGCATCCGGTATAGTCCTCGTCATCGGCGGCGTCTTGATGTATACCATACTCTTCTGAACTTCGATTGCAAACATATATGGCTATACGATACTCATTACCTCTGACGTCTTCTACGCCCTGCGGTGGCGGATTACATATCTTACGAAGCACTGAGTTCTTGACTACTACCCATTCTTTGATACCCCATTACTTATTGAAGCAAAAGCTTATATAGTATTGATTTGATTTGATTAGTTTTCCTACTTGAGAAAATCTTCATCGTTCGTTTGGGACTTGGCCATTTTAAGGGATATTTCTTGATTTCGAAGAGCTGCATAGACTTTCCAAAATCTATAATTCGATTGATAATCAAGGATAAAAGCTATATTTATTAAAGTACAAGTATAGGAATATGGTTCTTACATATCATGTATTGTATAGTAAGATACTAAAGTGTAAGATTATGAAATATGTTTGAACTGAGCTCTTACACTTTCAAGTTAACCGCCCCCCCTTTCAGAGTAATTCGACTCGCCTCCCCATTAATCTCTTTTTGACGCCCTTTTCTCTTACATACATCCATACTCATCTACTGTTGGTTCTTATTAGTCTGAAACTTCAAAGACAAATCTCTGGAAGCTCTAAATTTCCTTTGCCACGAAAGTGTCAGTATTGTGATTCAAGCTAGACCCGATGTTCACACTCTGAACAAAAGGCGATAATGTGGTATGGGGCTTTCTAAAATATAATTGTCGAAAATGTGGACTGTTTTGTTGCGGAACAGATGGTTTGTGTCCAGAGAGAAATATGTATGGTCGTTGGGACCTTGAATAAGGGAGTATAGCTTATAGGATTGTCAGGAGAGGAAGTCGATTGTTTTAGATTCCGGAAGAGATTTCTGGTGAAGGAGCTACCCCGCTAACCGTGAGTAATAACCTACATGAGCATTGCTACGCTCGAAGAATCAAACAATCTACGTCTTGACTTCCTTATTCGGCAGTAGAAAAGTATCGTTTTCTCTCAGTTTTCGGTTGGTCGTTAATATAATATGGTCAATAGTGCGCGGAAGCTAGTGTATTCAATGTCATCAATACCCACGGCGCAAAGGCGGCTGGCGGTGTCGGACTTACTGACGTTGGGGGACTAGGACACTCTTCTATTCAGATAAGCTTGGATCATGCTGATGAGCTTTACTCTTAGCTGTGAAGTGATTCTCTCCTCGACCACCGAATCTAAAGAAACCTGATGCTCTTTAGTCTGGTTCGGCGCCAACCACACTACTTCAACCACTAAAGGTGGGTGTAAACGGTTCCTTGATATACCCATCGTCACTGCTCCCGCTCTATCAAACTGATGTTCTATCTTCCGCTTTTGGCTCCCACAGCCATGATTTTCGCACTAACTACCAGACTTGGAAATCTAACGCCGCCAAGTATGCCGCGATTGTTAAATGAGATCGTGAAGCAATAAAACGTGTTGGTGCCTGCAGGTGTGCATAGACAAATGCTTGCTTTTGCTTCTCCGAATGGCGTGAGGCCCAATGCGCAGGAACTCGGGAGGGATCGTGAAGGGATTGTCGAAGTCTGTTTGGCAACTTGAAGATTGGAGAGATGATATTTCGTGAAGGCTTGATCGTGCCGGAGGAGAAAAGGTTTAGGTAGTTGAAAGTTCTGTAAATAATTGTTAATTCTTCGAAAGGTTCTAGAGATACATGTTCAGATTGAAATGGAAACCCAGATTTTGAGACAACTCCCCAGTTGCTGCGTGAGTTAGAAGTGGTTGAATGTAAGAATCTCCGCTGCTCATGATACTGTGAGATATTGCTATTAGCCTTCCCTCAACATAACTTAGATATGACATGTTGATGTTACCGTGACCGTTTACCTAGAAGATGCCCGTTATTTTCACCCGTAGTCTGCAACGAGCTTGAAACGCGGTAATCTAGAGTTTTTCTTCAAGATCCAGCACGTCTAGTGAGTGTCTATCGCATCGATTAGATTAAACACCGAGTTAAAAGTCCCAATGGTAAGAAATCGATTCAAAAACACCTCCTCTACGACTTCTACTCTCACTCTTCATTTTAATAAGCCCCGGCTTTTCGTACCTTCGCTCATATAATGTCTCAGTACTGTATACTTGACTCACATTTAAGAAGTCTGGGTGGTAGGTTGAGCCGGCTATCTGTGGGAAATTAGGAGAATGGTACGACAAGCGCTAGAGAAACTGAGAGGATGTTGATGAGCGTATCGACTATGAATGCCCTTGGTATTGATGCTTTGCCAAACGTTTGGAATCGTTGTTGAAATGAGGATGCGAAGACGACTCTGGAAAAGAGACGGGGAGGACACGGAAGAGACGTGAGATATGTTGATGGCTACATGTTAGATGCTGTTTAGATTGATGTGTTAAGGAGAAAGGTACTACTCTCCTGAACCGAGCGAAATTGGAATGTAAATGGGATGCTGAACTTACGATGACCACCAGGAGACGGAGACAGAGATAAAGAGGTAAAAAGTAATTAATGGGACATTTGTTCGAAGGCAGTAGATGTCGCAGGTTTAATAATTGAATTAAGCAGGAGAGACGATTGAGATGAGAAAGTTTAAGATTGTTTTTGGAAGGAGCGATACAGTGATTGTGCTGCCTTCATGTATACCTATTAGTTCGTGCTTAACACTAATAATTCAAGAGTACATTCCTCACATCAACATTACGAGATCAAAACGTCACTTTTAGCAAGGTATCACACATCCATGAAGAGGGCATTGCTTTGTGAGAAAGTTGTCTATCAATGGATTTGACACACTTTGTTTTTATCATCTAAAAGATCTCGATGTTCAATTTCTCCAAGGTATGTTCAATTCTCCAAGGCGAGTCTCGGGTGTGGCCAAAATTGGAAAGTACCACATATACGGAGAAATGTAAATTTTAGCGAAATTTCACGCTAAAATAGGGGCTATTGAGTATAACTCTTTCCGAAGTTAAACCACACTAAAGTCAGCCCAGATAGAAATTGTCATACAAATTGTCATCTCGAAGCCCCTCCATTTTCATACTTCACATTTTCTCATCTTCAAGGAAAATTTCTTCCAATACTTCATTCTTGGTTAAAATACATCGTATTATCAATCAAACTTAGTTGAATACACCATATTTTAACCAACCTCATCCATTATCTTATCACTATCATAATGAGAACCAATCGAAAGCGAAACGCGCCCAAGAAGGCCAAAAAAGCCAGGAAGCAGACTGCTCGAAGCTGTCACTCGGTCTCATCTCGAATCAGATCGGCTGTTGGCAGACAAAGACAAAGCACTGCTCCCGCTCAATCGAACACCCCAGTCCCGCGCAGGATGATTGCCCTTGGCTTTAAGGACCCCAGGAATGCCATAGCTTTCCTTCAAAAATTCTCTGCGGTAAAGACCAAGAATTTCGACCACCCTTTTATTCAACAAACCATCGATGCCGCCCCTACTCAAGCAACTCCTGCACTCGAACAAAACGTCATTGCTGGAGCTGGCGATACACACATGGATGAAGAAGAGGACGACTGGGAGATTGAGGAAGACGAGGAACCCGCCAGGGTCACCTTGGTCCGAATTCCGCCATTGCCGGCGACCCACCTAAGGTACACTCCTGGCGGACGAGCTATTGCCTTTAGAAAATAAGATGTGGTGGAGAAGAAATAGAAGAAGTTGTGATGGGGAGGAGGTGGAATAATACAGTCATAGTACTGGTATCAGCGTTATGAGAACATGACAATGTCAGATTGGAATGTTATATGAGGTTATGTTATAAGATGCTATGTTATGGTTCTCTTCCTGTGTCTTTTCTTATTTCAATCATGTATATGAGGGCAAAACGCCCACTTGGGGGTCGCAGCTTTTTTGAAATAATCACTGTAGTTTTCAGACCGCTATTACATGTGGAATACGAGGGTGATAGTTTTTATGTGATTGCTGTGATAATATAACCCTATTGATTTGACCGTGACATTTTGACCGCACCCTCTTCTGATATGATTGTCGTAATCAATCAAGAACCTTAACTGGTAATTATGCAACTTTGTAATATACCCACTGCATAAAACTGTTGGGAAGCACCGTTTGATTGACTTGCCTCTCTTTCATTTGGCCGCAGATCCTTCAGATCGCCGATGCAGCTAGTGATGCAAATAGATGCCTCTTTTACTAATTTATTTACTCTACAAACGATGCCTGGGAGGCTTGATATCGCAATTTGTTAACAGAATGTTGCAATACCAAGTTTCTGAAAGAAATTAAACCCGATGACAATGATTGTGAACGCAAATGTGTATAGATACACGCCTTTGAGAATTTTTTTCTCGGGCAGATCTTATCTGATCCTGCCACGGCTCCCCGGACTAAGAGTAGTCTCCTACTAGTGTGCGCTAATCTCTAGACAAGACGTTTTAAGCTCACTGAATGGTCACGAGAACGGTAAAATTGAGTAAATGACCATCTGCAATACTTGGTCTTTGGGGGGAAAAAAAAAAAAAAGAGGCAGGCTAAGAGAAGGCTCGAAATCCTAAGAAAAAAGGCTTCCCCACAAAGGTTTCAAGGATCACAAGCAAGGTCTGTAGCTTCAAGACCTTCAGTGCAGTCAATGCACCAATCCTTCAACCAGTATTTCCCGTTGATAATTTTGTAAATCTCATTCTATTCCTACACTCCATCCCACAACGGACCAATATCCTTCACCCCCTCCTCCTCAACAGAACACCCAACAATGACAACATCTAAAGAGGCACGGAGAAAGCTTCGTCCCTTGATGGCCCCTCTCATCACACCCCCTCCGAAAAAACCAGTCCAGAGACGCCACAAACGTAAGAAGGGCAGAACATTGATCACCAGGGCAGTTGACGCACTCACTGCTGTTCTCAAGAAGCCCGAAAGCATGAATATCGAAAAAGCCGAGGCGTATTTCAGAGTCATAGAAGAAAAGAAGAGAGCATACGTACAGGAACAAGAGGGCCGGGGAAAAATCAACGCCGCTGTCGCACGGAAACTCGAAGCTCGTCTTGGCAAGACGTTTCATGAGGACAAAATGAACGAATACATCAAAGCTGCGGAAGAAGATTGCAAAAAGGCGTACGATATTTGCTATGGGGTTCCACAGCAGCCAGACTCTCTCTGTATAGTATTATGGGATGAAGAAGTTTACTGGCAACAATACCCTGAAGGCAAATTAGATGCATTGATTGTTCACAAGTATGAGATGCCAGGTAGTTGTGTCAGATTTGCATTGGAAGATGGACGTCAGGTTAAGACTGGACTTGCAGGCGATTGCCATTATTATGATGGGGAGGGTAACGGAATATAACGTGATGGGCACCAGGAATGTCTTTTTATTTTTTCCAAATTGGCAAACATGCCATGTCTTTCTTGTATATAACATCAACATGGTGATGAGCGCAAACATCATGATCATACACTTCACAATGTCATCATAAACTTCATACACAGTAGCTTACACGTCTAATGTTTATTAATTGTATATGAGGATAATTAACAACAGCATACGTCTGATGACACAAATATTCAGATCATCGACTGTGGCCACGGCTTATCGCACAAATTTAAGGTTCCAGAACGACCGACATTCCGCCATTGGAAAACTATCACGCATTTGTCAATTTTACATTTTTACTGCACTTTCCCATCTTATTGGATAAGGATTATAATAAATTTTGTGATGATACACGATCATGAGGAAAGGTTCCATGCCCCATGTTCAGCAATCTCGCTCGCTTATTTGGTTCGCGTAAATTCCCCAAAATCTCACCGCGCCAAGCATGTTCACGCGTCTTGAACTTCGACCATGATAATTGAGTGAAGAAGATTTGGAAAACAATTAATGTTGTGTATATGATAGCAATGTAATAGATGTACCGGTTTGGCTTACAAGATAATTGATTTGGGTAATTATCTAATATTTTCAATTATTGTCATGGACTTTCGTGGGGGAAGGTAATCAATCAATCGCGGTGCGCCGCCATTAACCAGGTGGAAATCGGTCGGGAAAAAATTATTGTTCCATTGCTCTATTAATTGTAGATTTATCAACGAATTCATCGGCTTCAAATGTAACATGGGCATTCTGGTGTCGTCTAATTTATGTCATTTGTGCGTGTCATCAAGCACGATGATAGAAATCATTTAATATTTGCTTGAGAATGTCCGTAAAGGATAACTTCTTTCCCCAACTTGAAACCAGCAAAATCGGGGCGTAATAATTTCGACCGATACTTCAATGATTATACATGGCTCAATTCTTGCAAAACTAACTCAGTATTGCCGGCACATCGCACATCTTTTGTCACCCAGATGGGCTTCTTTGCTGAAATTCTCAATTGCAAGATCAGCCAATTGTGATGAAGGTACCTGCGTAAACGAATTAAATCATGGGACTTGACTCGTAGAATGGCGTTTTTTGCCAATGTCGTTTAGAGTCTGGGCCAGTAAGCTCAACACTTTTTAGGGCTTAATTTTTCTTAACTTTTGGATAAGAACGCGCGCCTAGTAGACTCGGGAAAATCCGAAGCATTTATATTTATTTGGATTCACTTGATATAAAAGGTTACATTATTCTTTTAACTACCATCACAACAGGATAACATCAAGAACAACATCTATAACGACAGCAATGAAGATAAAGCTTCAACTCAAAGGCTATAAGCAGTCTCGCGACGCGACATCATCTGCTGTGAATTCAGCAGTCGGTACTACTTCTTCTTTTGCTGTAAACTCAGCAGTCCATGCTTCTTCTTCTCTCTCCTCTTCTTCCTCCCCTACCTCCTCTTCTTCTTCGACCTCTACAGACACAATGTCACCATTGAACCCATCGATGATGGTAACCTTTAAGCTCCCCAGCGCCAAACTTGCTAGATTTCCTTCTTCCGCACAAGCTGCATCAACCAGCGCTTCTTCTTCGATCGCCACCTCGTCCTCTTCCACCATTGAGGCCCCTCCTCAGCTTATCAGCAACGCCCCAGCCGAAGTACTTTCAAGATACGGACGAACAATACGCAAGACTCAGAAGGCAGAAGCAGAAGAACTCGAAAAGATTACAGCAGCACAGACCGCAGAGAAAAAGCGCAAGGCTAGCGTAGCTACCACTTCCTCGAACAAGCGAGTCAAGACGACGCGCACCGGCGAGACACAGAATGCAGATATGGCATCTGGCACAGCTTCCAACGAACAGGACGCACCCACAACGACCAACAGAACCCAAAGGGGTAGAAGGATTCGAAAAGCACGTAAAACGGCTGCAAAGGCCACTCGACGTCAGAGAAAAACTAAGGCGATGAAAAGACTTGAAGCATTCAACGAAGCCCTAGCATTGAGAGAAGCCCAAGTATTGCAAGACGCTCAAGAATGGGAGTCGGAACAAAGAGACCGTGAGGCAAGATTAAGAATGGCGAATGCTCTCCGTGCTTGGGAACTTCTCGAAGCACAGAGAGAGCTCGAAGCCCAACAACAAAACACAAATGCTATCTAGACACGAATGCGACGAGCACCGCAGGTCCTGCCTCCCACATGCCATCATCAGAACTGCTCCTTCTTAATCGTCTATCGCGTCCATGTTACTAAGTATGGCCCGCAGTCAAAAACAATAGGCGAGGAAAGAAGTAGCTGGTTTATCAGGTACGGCTGCAGTTCAGCATGAGGTGGCCTGCGATGCTCGAGATAATGGGGAACATATTACATTGACGGTCGCCCCAGGGGAGTTTGTTTTCATGTATTGATTGACTTTGCTGCGATTGTTTTATTTGATTTTTATATATATTGAATCTTAATAGAGATGTTGGTGAGGACATATATTTCTGGGATATTCGTTGCAGTTTAGGAGATGTATAGAACGTTTCCCGCTATATATACTGCAGACAATGGGATTGGGTTGGTTTAATCTCGTCCGGCTGGGTTTATATCCATGGATGATTGGTTGCCAATGCGTTTTCTTGACGGATGTCTTGTTATTTATCGATATACATCCATGAAGGATTGGCTGTCGATGTTCTTGCTTGATGGATCTGTATAAAAAAAGTGGGATTGTTTAGGTTGATGTATGTATGGATATTACACATAATAGAAGATTTACCCAAAAGGGGCATATTCGATTGGATCCCATACAGTTATGCCAAATAGGAGTTATTGTTGATTTCCAACCATGCCGTCGTCGTCACTCGGGCGCCTGTTGAGGAAGGGGAATCGTATGGGCCTGAAGTTGAAGACAATAGGTGAAGCATGAGAACAGGTATGTTCACTTAAAAGAAGAGAAATTCTTTCATAGCCTGCCTACTGTGTAATCTGTTCGGATAGTGATAGTGTGTGCTCTACGTAAGCGAAGTTGGCCAATGGAATGAAATATCTTTCTAGCCCGTGATTTTTCGTTGGTATGTGCGTTTCAATATCATATCATGTTTCCAAATGTGACTTTATATGATATATATGAACTTTTTGCTAAAATCACAATGATAGCTTCAGATTGAATATATTGGATACTGATGTTTTTTCACTTAGATGGAAGATGGAAATTGATAAGGGGAAGGGGGGCATCTTTCTAGAAACACATTATTTAAACCAGATGCATTCAATTCCGCTCTGTTTTTGCGCTGGTGTAAGAGTGCGTGTTAGTTAGTATGGATCATGCATGCTTTACCATACATAGTTGAGTGCAGATTCTCAACAACAATCTTCCACATCTCATCTCATCTCAGCTCAGGGGCGAAAATGCAATGAAAACATACAAAATGTTATGTCAGATATTACGATTTTGACTTGCGACTCCAATGATATCATTTTAATATCATTTTTATATCATATAGTTATTCCATTTTTGGTTTGATTATATACTTTTGTCTCCACAGTCCGTAACCTAGGGGAGCTGATGCGCAACGTAAGTTACCTCGTTACGTTACACGGAATTAACCTCACATGTCACTTACGTAAGCAGATAAGATAGGGAACTTCATCGAAAGGACAGCTTTTAGACTTGCCAATTAACTTTATTTTAAGGATACACATACAACTAGTACAGCCCATCAATTACGAAAAGCGAATTTCCATTGATCACTTCCCCAATTGTGATAATCTTCAATCGTCAATCTACACACAGAGACCAATTAATCACACTGTCATAATCGTCAAAATGGAGGAAACA
Source organism: Sclerotinia spermophila (assembly GCA_038090695.1). NCBI lineage: Eukaryota > Fungi > Ascomycota > Leotiomycetes > Helotiales > Sclerotiniaceae > Sclerotinia > Sclerotinia spermophila. The sequence continues at coordinate 57,467 of JBBMOJ010000156.1, read as the reverse complement.
GAGACTTTTACTCTTTTACCATTACATATCGACTATAAATCCAAAACCCTATCAACCTCCTCCAGTTCCAAAGCTCTCAAAGAAGAACTAGAAGAAATCAATACACTCTGTCGCACTCTCCTCGCAATCGAGTCGCCGATTCCTCCCCCACCCGTTCCCGTAAACCCCAAGCGTTCCGCCAACATCACCAAACTGCGCGAAGCAGGCAATGGCGAGTTTCGCAAAGGCAAACATGGAGAGGCGATAAAAATGTACACTCTGGGTTTGGAGATGGCATTGAAGAGACCGCTTTGGGAGCCGTGCGGGTTGGTGAGAGATGAGGTGTCGGGATTGTATGCGAATCGAGCGCAGGCGCATATGGCGCTGCAGAACTGGGTCGAGGGGGCCATGGATGCGGAAAGTAGTGTGGAGGCGAAGAGGGGCGGGAATGCAAAGGCTTGGTGGAGGAGAGGAAAGTGTTTGATGGAGATGGGTAGGCTGGATGAGGCGAAGGAGTGGCTCGGTCGGGGATTGGAGATGGAGAATAATGAAGGGGATCTGGTGGCTTTATTGAAGGAGATTGAGGCAAAGGAAAAGAAAACTTTGCATGTTTAATTTGATGGCTATGTGAATGAAAATGGGATTGGGATATGTATGACAGAGATATGGAGTCGAGGCGTTTTGTTGCTGGGCTCAGGGACATATTCACATCTAGCATGCACATGAATCAAAAATCGGTTTGACTTGGCTGGTAGTCCAGTATGCAACACATGCAGAGATCTATGCTAAATGCTTCAAAATGTTCGAAAGTGAGGACCGGCGTTGACATATCATTCTATCTGGTCATTGATATCATGAACAAATACAATGTTGAAACATACACTCACACGCAAACATGTCACTCTTGCTTTATCCCGGAGATGCGCCTGAGCAAGTTGTGATGTCTTAAAACTCGTAGTGACATTTTTTATCCTTAATATCTTAACTCTACTTCAAAGCCAACAATCCCCAACCATCGTCTCTAATTCAAACCACCACACTAACATTCTCTCCAACCTGCTGAGCACTAAGCCTCTCCTGTAAACGCATTATATGCTGCTCCATCGATCCATGTCTCGCTCTACCATCCGAAGCACCAGTAGACACCTGAAGTTCAGCCCTGCGCTCATCATCCCACTGGCATACTACGCTCATGATGTTCTCACGCGAAACCCCCCTATCGAGCGCCTCAAAAATCAAATTTCGTTCCTCGGGCGTCAACTGCGAACCCAATATGAGCTCCACCAATTGGCGTTCAGCGCTCGATTCATCTGCCAAAAGCGCTTGGTGATCCCGTGCACTAAGTGTCCCGCGTGGACCTGCCAGTGTTAATTCTTCCAAAATGAGCCTCTGGGATAAATCTTGGCGTTGGGCATTATCTGATGTGTCATACGGTGGTTTGAGTTCTATAGTTTCTAGCTTGTCAAATGCTCGGGCGATAGTTTTAGCGAGGTGAAGAATGCGCGCTGTGGAATAATCTTTTACCTCTTTCAACGCGGCCAACATGACCCATTCGTCATCGAGAAGATGTATGTCCGATTCGAAATATGCTCGCAGAGTGTGCGGTGTTACATCGCCGAAAGTGCGTGCTGCGTCGAGGGTCTCCGCAGAGGGAAATGGATAATAACTCGTTCTCGTAACAAGATATCTATTACATTCCCGGCTACATTTCGAACTCATCTCCCATGCGCCAAAGCCCCGATTCAGTCCCTGGATTACTATGTGCATGAAAATCTCCATTGGACAGAGACCAAGCGTATCGTGGTATGCATCGATTGGCGATTCCAATATGTACTCTTTCCACAGTAGTATGTAATGCCATGCCTCTCTCGCACAAAGACCATCCTCTCTCACTAATCTCATGATCTCTCGAACGCCAGACGAGGTCGTAGCAACATAAGCAGCTAGTATTTCCTCGTCGGATCGAACAACACCACTTACATCTTCAATGAAGTTCTCGCCAGAGGACGGAGATATCAAGGTGTATTTCCCCTCTCGGAAATGCCAATCTTCATGAGCTGCAGAATCAACTCTCTTGGCGGAATTTTCGAGGTACATTTGCCATTTTGCTAGATGGTCGAATGCGGTTACGGCAGTGATCTGAAGCATTTCCGTCCGGTAAGCCTTTGCAGCATCTACTTCTCGCTGCGCCGTCGGTGAGAGATTGCGCTGGCGGACGGGACTCGTATTTGTGTCCAGAGGAGGAGGAGGAGGAGGAGGAGAGGGATTTTGCTGCGAGATAGGAGCTTCAGGGAGAACTGTACCTCGATCACCTGTTGGCCATATGACCGCTGTATTTCGCACAGACGAAACGGGAAGTGTAGCGAGTTGTCGTGCTAAGTGAAGATCCTCGTAGCTGGTACTTGGTCGTAAGCGCGGTGCACGTGGGTGAGTATTTGGATTCTCTCGCTGGCGGGGAGATACATGTCTGGTTTGTGTGGGGGGACCGGTAAGACGTCTTGTTTCGGCGAGCTGGAAACGAGCTCTGGCTTGAGCAGCTTGTAGCCTCGGTTGGAGATTGGCGATCTGGTCCTGATATCTAGCTATTGTTCGAAACATATCTGGAAGTGGATTATGTGCATGTGGTGAGGTATTTGGTGACACATTGCGATTTGTGTTAGTCGAAAAGGGATTTTGGTTATTCCTTAATACTCGATGAGCTTGTTCTGCCATTGACGGATTGGGTCGAACATTTTGATCGTTTTCCTGGCCACTTTGTTGGGATGGTGGAAATGTTAAAGCCGTGCCGAGAACTCCCCCAGGGGCTCCTGCTACAACGTTGACTCCATCACTTGACATAGTCTCACGTCTCGTCACAGCAGTACCATTAATTTGATCTCTTATCCTGCCGATATATGACTCGACATCAACAAGTAGATCCTGGACGGAAGGATAATCATGTTGTCTTTCAATCACGGATGATTGTTCTGGAGATGTAGAAGCTACTTGTCTTCGTTCTGGGATCTCAGATAGGTATCTTGCACGGATGTTTTGTATCGCGGCCTCGATGCGAGATAAAATGCTGTTAATTTCTGATCGATTCAGTGCGGGTGGATCGGATGTGTCATATGTATTGCCAGGCTCAAGGTTGGGTGGAGAGTGGGAGTCGAGGACCGGTGTCTCTAGAGGTAAAGTCCGGGAACCCGTTCGAGCTTGTCTAGCCTCGATGACTGCATTAATGCGCTCTTGAAGTGATAAACCGGAGCCGTTCAGAGAACTGAAAAACGCCCGATCTTCAGGTGTCAAGGAATTACCATCTCGATTCGACGCATGGTCTCGTAGTATCGAAGCAAGATTTCCAGCACCTGCATCTCTGGGCTCAGAATTAGTGGCATGGGGTGTAGGTGGATTAGCAGCTACAGTAACGTCTTCTGCGCTGACATCTCTCGTGGGTTCCAGCGATGGACCTGCAAGTCTTGCATTTACCGAACGAGACAACACACCGCGTCTTCTTGCTTCGCGTGCGTTCCGCCTATCTCTATTTCGGGTAAGTCGATCTAATTCAAGTTCAACTTGAGCCTGTGTCTCTCTGTCTAGATCGACAGGAACTGCAGATGGTGGTGCTCTAATTCGTGCTGATCGTATATTCTGCGAGGCTTCAATTTCAAGGTCGGCTGCAGACGTCGGAACGATTCCGTGAACTGGAAGTGAGGTTTCCTGTCCCATTCCGTATCTAGCCATATTAGTCTGACGTCTTCTCAGAGTACTACCCCTATGTGTATCATTTATTTGGCTCCCGTATACTGATGGAATAGTCCATCTTGAACTTGCTAGCCATGCTGATTCTGTGGGGCTCATAGGTGGTGGTAGTGAGAGTGGTGAATAGGTCAGATTTAGCAATGGCCCTGCAGAGGTTTGATTGATTTGTTCTTCAGGTTCCCGGGTAAGCCCTGGCATAGTCGGGGGTGCGGATGTAGATGTAGATGTAGATGAGGAACTGAATGCAGAGTCTTCAGCTGAGGCTTGAAAACTGTGGCTCGCAGAATCTGGCGACATAAGTTGAGAAGGAGGAATCTGAGAAGGAGGAATTAATGGATTAACACGGCTGTCGAATGAGCGTTGACGTGCAAAACGGTTTGTGGATATATAGTCGATAATAGTGCTTTGAGAGGGGAGTCTGACGTTGTTTAAATTCAGATCGGGATCTAGGTTGAAATTCAGAGGCAGTGACTCAAGAGGTTGAGTTGGTGTTGATGTTGATGTAAGATCTGATATAGATGATCCGGTAGATGGAATATTCGTGATAACCAAAGCCGGCGATAAAGCACTAGCTCTTGGTCTTCGTGAACGTCCTCTATGATTATCCCCGCCCTCATCATTTACATCCTCATCAAGAAGATTTCCATCCATCATCGCATCCAAACTGGCCAGGCTCGCAGACTCTGGAATTGTGTGTCGATTTTCCGAATGTAAAAAGGTAGAAGGTTGGAGTATCGGTGTAAATGGAAGACCGTGAGGATCTCGAGAATGGCGATCTTCTGGGTCAAGATGTGGTGATGGCATCTTGGGGTATAAACGAATTAATTTATACTGATTCGAAGTGGAAAAATTAGGGTCGAGACGTTGATAAGATTCGATATTCGATGATTTTTCGTGTAAGTTCTGATCTCAAAGTACTTGTGGTCAATGTATTTGATGGAGGAAAGGAGGAGACTCAAGAAATCCTTTTATGCAAAGAGGTATTTGATTTGGGAGGATTCAGATACGGTGACTGGTATTACGGTGATTCAAAAATGAAATTCACGCTCACGCATGGACTCGAGAGTGAATCGGCTGTACATTTCGAAGGCTGTGTTTGTTAGGCGACAGTATTCACATATTATCATTGGGTTAGGTTGGGCGACTGATTGATAGTGTGAATGCTCATTCAGATGCTATAATGGCTTGTTATTTCACTGTCGTTAGTCGTTGTGTAATAACCGTGAGTATAGTAACCACTCCTTCATCATTCACAGAAAATACTTTCCTCCCGGGAAACCTATCCACGATTTGTCTTCATACAGAAGACACACACTTGCAAACATTTAAGAAACTTCAACCTCCGTCACAACACATCTCCAGACTTCCGGGATTAGAATGTTGCAAATTGATTGTCAGGTTATCAAATGCAATACAAATACAATGCAATTACGTATAGAATACATACATCTCAAATGCTTGGTATATGGAGTACACAAAAAAATGCCTCTTACATAGTTTCCATTCTATGGCATGACGCCGAATCTCCCGCCCTTCCTCTCTCTCAATTCCGTATAATTTCCAACCAGCAGAATGTTTTGACTACCAGAACCCGCCGGCAAGCCATTTCCTTAATATGATACACATATTACCTCGCTCACATCCACCCCAGAATCTCTTATTACCTTAATTTATCCACTAGCCATGATCAGCGGAGTTTCCGTACTTCTCCTACTAAGTCCCCTTCTACCACTTACTCCCCTTTCCCCATTCCTATTGTCATCCCCAGGAATTTCAATCTCATCCTTAATCCTACTAGTAAGATATGCAGCGAATAAAGTACTGATACCACCGGCAGCCATAACCACCGCAAAACTTCTGTCTCCTGGTGTTCCACGAGGCTTTTGCATGAATTTGAATATAACACTGCTACCCAGGGTAGCGAGAATTTGAGGGGCTGCGACGGACATATTGTGGATACCGAGGATGATTCCTGAGAACATTTTGAGTAATTGAGAGAGAAGAAGACACGTGTATGGAATGGCGACGACAAGAAAACTTACCAGCTTGATCTTCATCTAAATCATCCTCGCCAACCATCGATTGTTGGCGTGCTCTACGTACAGCATCGCGCTTACTAACTTCAGCGCTGATGATAGCAAATGGTGCCCACAATGTCATAGCCCACGATACACCAACTAATGCTATTAAAACAGTAGCTCCTGTAATAGATCGTACAATTAGAGTTGAAAACATGCATACTGCAAAAAGGAGGTGGCTTATGAGCCATGCGCGACGAAGTGTCAGACCAGGGATGGCGAGATTATCCATAAAGCGCGAGAAACGTGTTGTGTAACTCTTATGAGAGTATATAGATGCGGTAGGGGAAGGTGCATCGTAGGATGGGGTAATGAAGAATGGTAAGATAATGTTAACAGACAACGATGTAATAGCATACATCAGAAGAGCGAAAGTCCCAACACGAGTGGCTTTCTCGTAGAGCTTATCAATTTCTGCTGGCGTCATGTCTGGATTTTCTCTTAGATATGGCTGAACATAAATATCACCGACATAGGAGCTCGAATAGAAAAGTTGAGGGAAAAAGCCAATCCAAGCGAAGAACTCCACTTCACAAACTTGACGAGTCAAAGGAGGTAAACGCCTAATGGAGGTGAAAACTTGTTTGAAAAATGGGATGAGCCCTGATTTTGCTTCAGGTGGAACTGGCTCGTTACTTGGATCACGTTCTTTTATGGTAACACTGCTTATGGTAACAGTGGTAGAAAGAGCCACGCAAGCCAGTAGAGCAAGTATTTTGAACTGTGTATTTCCAAAAAACCATAGATATTTCGGTAAATCGATATAACCGGCGAGGTAAGCAACAATGTTACCGATGCCTATGACGCGGCTGGCAAATGAGTTTGCAGTTTCTAGTGAGGGGAGTTAGTTGTTTGCGAGGAATATTATGTGGGCATCTCAGTAATGGATACCTTGTTGGTGACTTGGTGCACAATCAAGAATATAAGCTCTAATGGCAGCTTGCACTAAAAAAAGGTCAGTAAGTCCTCTAGTGTTAGTACGTTGGCACAAACCTGTTGCAATAGCAAAATCTAGAATATAAACTAAGAGAACAGCGACAACGATGATTGAAACTCTGACACCTTGTGATTCTTTGTCCGCCCCGAAGAGTCCTAAGAACCCGCCAACTATCTCTCTTACCCAGGCCAAGAAAACTAAAGAAATCACTGTCGCGACGGTACCTACAGCCATAAAAGGTCGTCTTTTACCCCATGGTGATCGACATCTATCACTTAATATACCAATATATGGTTGGACCAAAGCCCCTGACATCGGTCCTGCAATCCATACCAAAGCCATTAATGACTTGCTCAGACCTAGCGATAAAAGATATGGAGTTCCATTGGATAACTCCACTCCCCAGGCCACTTGTAAACCGCCTATACTAAGGGTCAAAAGTATCATGTACCATATCCCCTTGGTTTCCGCAAAAGTATCATGGTCATCATTTAGTATGTTGGCACCGTTAATGAGACCTTCTTCCTCTTCTTCCGATTCGGATGCGGAAAGGAGCGGTGACTGTTCGTTTGCAGGTTTGGGGTCCTCCAGTCGAGTATCTTGGTCGCTTTCCGAGTCTGGGCTCTGTACTTCATCATGCCCGTCCTCTCGAAGACTACGTCTATCACCTTCCGCCATAATATATTGTAGAAAAAGAATGAGAGATCCAAGTCGACGATTCCGTTCAACAACTCTCAAAGTCTCGTTTTGATTTGGTCGCAAGTCCGTGGAAATCGCTCGAATGGCCGTTTGCTTTTGGATTTTGTTACAATTGGCGGTCTGTCAAAATGTTGAAGGATTGATGGGTGTCAAAAGTTGTCAAAGATTGTCAGAGGCTGTCAAAGGTTATAAATGAAGACGCAATGCACAATGTCAAGATTGGATCTCGGAAACGAGTTGATTCCTATGGATGGATTCAGGGCATCACGAGGCTGGAGTGGGCTGCTGTGCACGCGGAACAGCTTCGTCTGCTGGGATGGTCTGGTGGATCAGGGCGCAAAATCAAATGGGTATGAGGTGCATCAGAATATTCGAGATCTGCACATGTGCGTAGTCAATACGATGTAACACAACTTGATACGTTGGGATAGTTGGAGGTTGCGGAGACGGGTGGAACGAACTACTTCTGAGGTAATAACAAGGCAAAGTGGTAGGTATAAGCAGCCTTGAGCTTCTCACGGGTAATGTTGGCAAGTTGAGCTTCAGCGACCAAAGATTCAGCCTCAGCACGATAACAAGGCTGTGCTATTCAGAGATGAACATGGCACGTGCATGGAATGATTCAAAACACCTGATCAGATGATGATGAGGTAAGATCGCTGTTTGAGTTGAGTTGATTATGTAATCTGGTCAGACATCTCAGCCTCACCACTCAGACAGACAGACCAGATTGTGAGCTTGTGAAGAGTAGGCAAGGCTGAGATAGATGTATGTAACCAACAAAGAGAAGGCCGACCCAGGAAACTTCTTCTAGGATGGACAAATTATACAAAGTAATTCTGTACTAGGAAGGCTGTGAATGGGGGGCCATAATAGCTCATAGCATACACAATGAGAAAGAAACGCGATATAGAACTAGCAATTTTATATCAATTTTATATCAATTTTATATTTAACCTTCCCCACTATCTATGAGTGTAGTCAATATAAGGGGAGTTGCACACTGTACACTTAATATTATTGGAAGTAAGATTATACATCAGACTCCTGGTCTTCTAGTATAGAAAGATGCAATAAATTGTATTTTCCTTTGTGAATAGTGGGTGACCTTAAAGATGTTGAAACAAATAATAAAATGTCTTATTCTACACCATTCGCAATCCTTGATGCTTTGTCGTAGGTTGAGATAGAAATATAATAAAAATGACAACCTGGCTAGACATACAAACAATCTTCGACGTACTAGGCAGGAGGTATCAGGTAGTTTGATCCAAGTAATACAGGAACCGAACCTTCATTCAATCTGACTTTCTTTTCTCCACTAACCTTAATTATTACAACCACGAACCCACAAACTTCAAAATTACATCTAGAACACCCCTCTCCACTTTCAACCCAGCCAAATATACATGCGTCGTTCTTCTACTATTCGCTGCTCGTCTTTGAGCGACTGTACAGTTTTTCGCAATTCTACCATATATATTACTTCGATAAAGTGTCACCAAATAGCAACAACTACCTAGATAATACTTCAGCATGTCTGCGGCGATCGCTGGCTCGGTCTTTGAGCTTCTGAGTATGTTTGCGGTTTTGGCAATCGGGTTTCTTGCGCGTCAGCTAACGAGTTTGTTTTGATAGAAAGACAATCCGAGGAAGAAGATCCTGATGGTATGCTACAGTGTTTCCATCACCTGAAGGAAATTCCCGAATGACAACTGACCTCGTTTTCATAGCACCCGATTCATCGCAGAAGGAAATATTCTCATCATGGGCTCTCTTCATTCTAATCATGCTACTCATTGTAGCTCTCTTCACAAGTTACTTGCTTCAAATCAAGAAAGTTGAAGCTGTCCATGAAACTTCCATCTCTATCTTTGCTGGTAAGCTATGTTGATTGGGCTGTTTATAGGGTAGATATTAACCAAATAGGTATGACAATCGGCTTAATACTTCGAGTCAGCGCCGGAAATTCCATACAAAGTCTTGTGAGCTTCGATGACCAGATATTCTTCAATCTCCTCCTACCGCCGATTATTCTGGCTTCAGGATACGAATTACACCAAGCGAATTTCTTCCGCAACATAGGAACAATTCTTACATTTGCGTTCGCTGGTACTTTCATATCGGCAATTGTGTTAGGACTGGTATTATGGGTGTATACGAGAATCCCCCTCGATGGGGTCAGTATGACATTCGTCGATGCTATATCTGTTGGAGCGACACTTTCTGCCACCGATCCTGTTACAATTCTAGCGATTTTCAATACCTACAAAGTCGACCCGAAGCTTTATACAGTCATTTTCGGAGAATCGATCCTCAACGATGCTATCGCAATTGTCTTGTTCGAAACAGCACAAAGATATAAAGAGGGTGGTAATGCAGGGACCTTGGGTCTCCTCAATTTATTCGAAGGTATCGGCATTTTCTTGGCAGTATTCTTTGGGAGCTTGATGATTGGAATCGTGATAGGAATTGCTACAGCCTTAGGATTGAAGTACACATATGTCAGGAGATTTCCAAAGATTGAAAGCTGTCTGATTGTGTTGATTGCTTATGCCAGCTACTTCTTCTCCAATGGTCTTCATATGTCTGGTCAGTATTCCAAGCAGATCCCTCATCCGAAGTACAACACTGATAGGAAGTAGGAATCGTCACACTCCTCTTTTGTGGAATCACTTTGAAGCATTATGCATATTATAACATGTCTCGTCGCACGCAGCTTACTACTAAATACTTGTTCCAGGTACTTGCGCAATTATCGGAGAATTTCATCTTCATCTACCTCGGATTATCTTTGTTCACTGAGAAGAACTTACAATTCAAGCCGCTCTTCATCATAATCACGGTCATTGGCATCTGCGTAGCCCGATATGCCGCCGTTTTTCCTCTCTCAAGACTCATTAATTGGTTCCTCAGATATCGCGCAAAGAAAAGAGGGCAGGAGGTTGCAGACGAATTACCTTATAATTATCAAGTGATGTTGTTTTGGGCTGGATTGCGCGGGGCTGTAGGTGTCGCCTTGGCAGCCGGAATGACTGGCGAGAATTCATGGGCGTTGAAAGCAACTGTACTTGTGGTTGTGGTGCTTACTGTCATTATTTTCGGTGGTACAACAGCACGTATGCTGGAAATTCTTGGCATTCGCACTGGAGTGGTCGAAGAAATCGATAGCGATGACGAATTTGACATTGAAGCTATTTCAGGCGGAAATTATTACAAACATTCTGGATCAGGAATCGGAAATGATCCACGACGAAATAATGGAGCAATGCAGCTTGATGGTCTTGCTAGGCCAGGACAGCGTAGAAGAGCAGAACGTGGAAGTTATGCAAGTGGGAACGCTAGTCCAGGTGTTAGACCGGCAAGCATGAATCGGAAGGCTTCTAATGTAAATGGAAGAAAAGAGAATGAGAGTGAACAGGATCTTCTTGGCAGGACCGGTAGTACGAGTGATGAAGGCTTTGATAGCGATTCATCTGATCTCCCGCCACCGGCCAATCGACCACCGAAAATAAGGCCATCGCCACCTCAGGATAGTAGTGACATAGGAGCACCTTACCCAACTTCAGGCAGCACGAGTCGTCCTGAAGCACCACATATTACTGCGTCGGGCGCAATCAGTCAGTTGTTGCATGGAACGGCCGAGGATCATGCAGCATGGTTCAAACAACTGGATGAAGGATTCATCAAACCAAAGTTACTTCTTGATGGTGGTAAGGGTCCTCATGGCGGGCCAAGTGGGAGCTAAGTTCAATGTCATACGGTGAGCAGCAATTTATTCAAAAGGCAGGATAGGGTAAGAATGGCGTTCTTTGGTGCACAATAGGAGTTAGAATATGGCAACCACCAATTGCGCATGCATGTATGAAAATTAGATAGAATATTCGGCCGATTGTTCTTATGATTTAGTCGGGGAAGAAATAGATAGTATTTATATCATATTGAGTTTGTTCGAGTCATTTTTTCATGCACAATACAGGGCTAGGTATTGAATATTGATTCCAAGAGTTTCGCTCATCATTGCAATACGTTTGTAGGACAAGAAAATTGCGTCAAACATCAAGACGCATCTGATGATATCTGCGTCCAGCCGTGCAAGTATCTCAATGCGTAGCCCCCGACTCCCCCAACTCCATTTCATACGTAATACCCAACTCCACTTCCTGTTTGAGTGATGGAGGATGACATGGTGCAGGCTTATCATGGCTCGGATCAAGCTCCTTTCTGTTCTCCTTGAGAGTTGTAATCAGCTCATCAAAAGTAAGCGACACCCCATTAATCTCATTGCGAATCTCCACTTAAGGACCCCAGATACGAAATTCTACTGAAAAGGTCGCATGTTCCATAATTCCCCGTCCAAAAATCGCCTCTCTAATTTACAGAACCTTGTTCCAGCAATGGGACCGGATTCGGTTATTCTCAGAAGGTCTTTCCTGGTACGAGTGTCCATTGGAAAATGCCACGGACTGACATCTCAATGATGCTTGTTTTGCATGTATTGCATGCACGGAAGCTATGCGAAATGCTTTGCTGGAGGAAGTAGGACTCAAAGTTGTGAGGAGAATGTCTTTATCAGCCGGAATTTTGTGATGGAGTTTTGGCTGCGGAACGGAAGTGTGGCAGGCTTGAGAGGATTGGTAAAGGAACTTGGGTGAGCTGAGGAGAAGGAATGATATACATTGATTGCATGGCTAGTAAGACTATAAGTCTTGCCGTGGGTGGTGGATCAGTGGTATCAATTTCAACATCTCATGCGTAATTTTTTATATGAAGGTAATCCTTGTACATATCCAATAAGTGAGAGCTTGATCATATTCGTAGGATAGAATTCCAAGGCGATTATACCGAGATTACTTTCATATGCGGGCTTCGGAAAGATTCTATTTTCTCTTTCAAAGAGAAGATGCAAGTAGTAAAATGAAGTCTTCGTCTTGTATCTTAAAATCATAATTCATTTCCATCCGAGTTCTCTATGAGTTTGACATAATGTACAAACATGAACTCTCTAATCGTGACTAATTATATCCGAGCCATTCTAATATGTCTAATCTCTATTCCCAGTACTATCCAATGATAATGCCAAAATTATATTTCCCATTTTTCATTCCATCTACAAAGCATTATGTCCTCCTGCTCTCAGAATCCTCCAATTCCAAATGTTGAGCATCGGCACCAGTTGTACCCTTCTCCTCCCAAACCACATCATTTTCTCTCTTCTCAGCCGACAAATCCTCACCCTCGTATCCGATCTTGGTCGCACTGAAACCATCAAGTTCCTTTGCGCATACAGTGTTGAGGTAAATTGGGAATGCAAAAGCGACGAAGAAACCAATCAGTGGAACAGTCATGGAAATATGATAACCTTTCTTGTCGGCAAGGAGACCAGTGAGAGAGGGGAATAGAGCGCCACCTGAGACGGCGGCTACGATCCAGGAAGAACCTCGCTTAGTGTGACGGCCAAGACCACGAATCGCGAGGGTGAAAATTGTGGGAAAGATGCAGGATTCGAAGAAGCTGTTTAAATTAGTCGCTGATTTTATAATGGGAGACAATGAGGAAACTCACAGGACAATAGATAACATAGCAACACCACCCTCACCATTAACACCGATAGAAATCGAAATAAAAACCATAATGGCAGTCATGAACAACATGAGTACGTAACGAGGTTTGACAACCATCATCATACCCGCAGCCGCAAATCTACCAATTGCGAAAAGACCTTGAGCAATTGCAAATCTATCAGTAGCAGCCGCGGAAGAAAGTGAAGCACTCTCCTCAGCATATTTGATGAAGTTGGCTGCAACACCTACTTGAGCACCGACATAACAGAATTGAGCTGCAACACCGAAGAAGAGCTTGTATTGTTTGCGCATGGGTTTCTCTTCAAATCCAGTGAGACCAGCGGAGTGTTCGCCTTGTAATGCCATATCTGCATCTGTAACTTCTGGAAGTTTGCTGAAGAAGAATACAACAGCGAGGAGAAAGACAAAGGCTGCAATACCGAGATAGGTCCATTGAACTTTCGATAAATCTTCACCTTCACCCTCTTTGAAAAAGACTCTGGAAGCCAGAAGAGGGGCGACAACCGAACCAACAGCTTGGAACGCTTGAGAGAGTTCAAGACGGAATTCCGAAAGACGAGGAGGTCCGCATGTAGCGATGAATGGATTCGCAGAGGTTTCAAGAGTACTGAGTCCCGAACCGACAATGAATAAACTTCCGCAGAAACCGGGGAAGGATCGGTAGACGGCTGAGGGCCAGAACATCAATGCACCTACACCGTAGATACAGAGGCCGACGATGAATGTCCATCTGTATCCGAATCTTCGTACAATCCACCCGGAATACGTTAGGGGACCGATGAAATAAGCACCGAAGTAAGCACCTTGCAAACCTCCAGCCTTGGCAGCAGTAATATCGAGTGCGGTCTGGAATTTGGCATTTAGGACATCTAGTAATCCGTATGCGAAACCCCAGAGGAAGAAGAGGATTGTGACAAGGGTGATGGGATAGATAGATTGTCTGACGGTTAAGGCTGCAGCACCGGTTAAGCCTGTATTGCCAACCGTCCGGTTGTCCATCACTTCACCATTGGAAGGACGACGTTGTTCCAATACCTCTTGGACTTCGGGTTCTTTTTTCTTTCCAAACATGATGACGCTTTGAGTTGGGTTGAGGATATTATTGGAGAATTGATAAGATTGATTGTATATAAATGTAGATGGGGAAAGAAAGATTAGATGATGGAAGAGAATGAAGCAAGAATGATCAGTCAGATGAGACTTATCAAACTGTCTGATCTTCCAAAAAAGAGGACATTCCGTTTCCTATTTATCACCAGTGTCCACAATATCTCCAACATTTTAAATTTGGGGGAAATGGTCCTTGGCCCTTGTAGAGGCACACACTCCTCGCCTGCACTAGCTGGTCCAGAGTTGTCAGGAACTGTCCTTACATCACTGGCGACGCTATTACACATGACTACACCAATTTCAGTTAGTATTCCAAGATATGCCCCATCCATACCGCAAAATCGGTACATGAGAGGGGGTTTTCCCGTGATGCACATTATCATGATTGGGTTATGTGCTAACCCAAAAATGGGTTTCTCCAGAGGAGTCGCCGCACCGCAAACACCAAGACTTCGCGTTAACACCCCACTGCCTAGAGTATTCGCATCAACTACATCGGATATGCTTGTAGCAGAAAGTTTTAATCCAGATTTGAGGCTGTGTTATTGGCCAAGACTTGCATTTCAGCGAATTTCCCCCGCACCCCGTGGTGCCCCGCGTCACTCTAGACGCTTGGCGAAAAGTCTGTTTCCACTTTTTTTCCATCGTTAACATGGCATTTAAAAATCCCAAATGAACAAATCTCAAAAGGTTGAAAAGGCTGAAATCGTCTATTCGGGTGTGGCTGTACTGAACGGTATGATTACATTCGCCTCCACGCTCCTCACGGGCGAGACCGGTGCCACGCATGAGGCTCTTTACCGGAGACAATCTTTGGCCCGGACTCGCCAGGGCCAAGAGATTGACGTACTTGCCGTGCTTGCTTGGCTGGAAATAGTTTGAAAATTTCGGCGGAATTATGGATTCGCCATTTCTCCAAGCATCATTAGGCTTGTTAGGATAACCATTGGCATGCATCAATTGGGGAATCATACGACAGACATCAACAACACAGTACGCATTGACGCTCTGTTCTTGACCAGAATGTTAGAGTTTCCAAATCACCATTTCAATCTGATAACCTTACCACACAAGCTAGAACACACTAAGAAGATTCACATTCGAGAAGGGCAAGTAATTGTCCAAAACTGGCAGACAATGGATTTCCTTCTGGCCCCTCAACCAAGCGATGAGGTCAATCTGATCCAGAGATATGGCCCGATATGGCCACCACAAGCTCATGTCTGGAGTCTTGTTGCCAATTATCTAACACAATACATGACAATTAGGCGACGAGACATTCATTTTCGTTCCAAATATACAAGTCTCATCTCAAACTCCAACTCCATGCTACTCATTACCGAATGATTTGACACAATTTCCTTCCCAAATGGCTGTTTTTCCAGCTTCATGTCTTTACACCAAACCCCATCAATTTCCCCATATTATCTTATCTTGACCAAAGCTTCGCGACGAATCCTCCAAGACCTTTCTTTCCATCCCTCCTTACGAAATCACGATACTTCTCCAATTCGAGCTCGTACTCGTCTTTCATGTCTCGGTATGCATTTTCTCCCTCTTCATCAGATCTGAAGTATTTTTCAAACTCCTCTCCAGACCATCTTCTCAGCTTAACCTTCATCTTCAGGCTCTGGCGCGCGAAGACCGTGTATTGGAACTTCTCCTTTTCGTAATACGGCTGCTCGTAGAAGAAAGCCATGGTACGACGCCAACTAAGTATGTCGAGAAAGCGAGTGCAGTGCTTGCTGGCCAAGATAAAATCCGGGTGAAAACCAGCATACATGCGTTTATAAACTTCCACATCTGTCCGCTTATATTTCCCAGCAATATCTTGATATAGAAGCGCGTCTGCGATGGCGTTGCCGACGTTAAGTAATTCCTCCCCTGACCCTGCCAACTTGACATGTGGCGTCAAACCCATCTTCATCTTTTCCGTCGATACCTTGTGAGTTCGTATCTGCGCGCCAATTTTGAGGAATGGTTTAATCAGATTTGCTTCTTTCTTCATAGCTTCGACTTGGGCTTCTAACTCGCGGACTTTTCTTTCACTTTCGCGCAACTTGCTGTCTTTGCCGCGCATCTGTTCGTTGTGGAAATTGTGGAAGATCCTATCCGACGCGAGGAGTTGATCTGTTACTGTGATGCAGCTTATGCAAGGCCCATCGGGTAGTTGATCAAGACGATTCATACTGAGGATGAATGAAGGTGGATGTGAGGATGGTGGGTAGAGTGGTTGCTTGGATCGAATTTACTGAAGATACATGTCAGAGACTTCGATGCAGCACAACGACAGACGTGACGCGACGTAGGTATCGTGAAGATGGAAGAACTCACGTATTGAATTTGACGCGCTCCCCCCCCCCCCAAAATAGATCAGATGGGATATCGAATGGTGAATTAATATTTGGACGTGGAGGAGCCAAAGTGTGGCACCAATGACCATATATCTATCGAAGTGATTGGGTCAAAGATGAAGATGAGTGAATCTATCAAATCATTCTTGACTGCGCTTTTGTTTGGTAGGTTGGCTTGAGAATCATGGTTCGGACAACAACGTCGGATGATATAGTTTCCAATGTGAAGGCTATCCATCAACATTTTGATAACCTCGAAGATTACTCAAGTCACCATCATGTTGCTTTCATACTTGATGACGGAAACGTTCCTACGTTAATCTCCCACAAGATTTGCAATTTTGAAGTCTAAGAATGCTTACAAGAAACAGGTAGTTGTCGTGATGGTCACATACTTGTTGATAAAATAAGGCAATGCGAAGGTAATGGAGGACAAATAAAAGGCGGTCCTGAGAGGAGAATATCAATAAGTAATGATCAGAAGAATTGCTTTAGGAGAAAACAGGAGTGTTATTTTCAACAAGGTCAATGGTGGTGAATAACCAAGATGATAGATGTTGTTTGTTCTTTCCTCATTAGTTTGTACTACAAACTTGGATATAGATTGATCTATCATCCAACTGGTAGACCGAAACATACAGACCATTCTTCAAAATATTCGACAATGTATGGGTACAGTAAACTTTCAAGGGACTGTTGCATCTTGCAATATGTTGACTCTGAAGTTATCTCAATGTGTTTTGAAACACTTTCAATCTCAATTTTGTTTTTGTGGTTTGTTGAGAGCGTTTTCTATCAGTTAATATCAATAGTACTCGTTATTCTTGGAACCAAATGAATGCCTATGTTTTCCTGCCCTATTTCTGATATATGAATCAGAGGAAAGCTGTTCACTAGGCTGTTGGGTCATATGGTTGATTCTGGAATAGATCAAAACTTACTTTCCCCCATGTGCAGGTACATTTTCCAGATGTAATCTCCTCGTTACGTGCCTTAGGATACCTACATCACTCAAACTCGAGCGAGAACACGTTCAGAAATATCCCTGTACTGAAAGTGTTCCTTCTCGAGTTACATGATTACATGATTCGGGTTTCGTATCTTGCATTCACGGCCTTGATATGTTTATGTCGGGCGTTTCCAAGCTGGTATTTCTTAATTTTCCCTTCCGTTCGCTTGATTTGGCTTGCTCATTCATGCCATCCATTGCCTTGTCATGAGATACTATTAGCTTTTGCTGACAGTTTATCATGTTCATTTCCTGTGTCCACACGGAGTCTTCTCAAAGTACCAATATCGTTATTGTTCAGTACCCGAGTCATGATGGCCAGTTCTATTTGCACGTCTTTTAATTTAGCGGATTCGGTTACACAGATTTTACACTCGGTATTTGCTTCATCTATAGGGTCACCAGGGATACTTTTCGGCAAAGTTTGAACGCTCAGGTCTGGCCTCAATACCTTTAGACGGTTTGTTTCGCTTCATTTCGATGATCATTGTTCTCAAGCTTTCCATCTCGCTTCGACAGGTCAATCCTACCTTGGCAGTTTCCTGTTTCAAAAGTTCTGTGGCAATACACCCAGCTTGGATGACAGACTTGAGCTTATTTGCTTTTTTCTGTAGCTTCTCTGCTTTATCTCCGAGGATTTTCGCTACCAGCTCCTGCGTTAGCCGAGTATTAGATATAAGAGACTGAGGTATAAAGTATTGACTATTAACCTTGTTGTCCTAAGTATATTGTCTGAGGGGCTACTTAGTAAGACACAAACACTAACACTAGTCAGTCAAAGCCGTCCTTCAGATTCCTTAGAGTTCTAACGATGGCATATTTGACTGGTATAACTTTGTGGTTTAGAGAAAAAATTTGATAGCACACGTATGTACATTCGATGGGAAAGCATTGTTATCTTCTACTAATAGGAGGGTGCTCTCTGAGATTAGCGAGACCATTGTGTCCAGTCAACCCAAGTCACTTGGTTGTAAGTTCTTTTTATTTCCAATCCTAATGTAATGAACATATTCTTTTGGTGATAAATTCTATGGAAATCCAAAAGCATGAGCGGAAAGCTATACTTATTAGTAGACCTAAACTGAGATCTAATCGATATAGCTTATAGTAATAGGTCCTTTTATAACTGTAGAACTGATCATATTCTTGATTTATGCAGGGTGTCAGACTTTAGAATATGTTTTAGAGCCTGCGAGAAAATCATTGTGCCGAGGTTTTTAACGGAAGGTTTGTATAGCGGGAACTTATTCTATATTAGGCTAAATTATATAGTTATATAGTAGAATAGGAAAATATAGTATAAATGTATAGGAGCGATAGTATAATTCGAGTTGGAATTATGAATCCTTTGAGGGGGAAAAGGGGGGGGGTTATAAGGGGTTTCCCCTTTGTCTTTGCACTCTAAGGCGCAAGAGCTCTAAAACAATGTGCGCGTCAGCGTACCTGCAATTATCAAGTTGTTACGACTATAATATACAATTAAATTACTAGATTGAGCATATAGATTCAACTATACCACTCACTTTGCTTGGATTACTTTATCAACACACCAGGTCTGGATTGAAAACATTTAAAATATTAATTTGATTAATTTATTGTGAGAAATAAAGGACCAGAGACAAGTATTTGTAGAAACATCATAATATGACCCCTCTGTCATATGGCCACTATACTAGTAATGGGAGAGGGATGAGGAAGAAAGGTGTAGCTGATCGTTCGTGATTTGAGTCTACGTAACTTTCGTCCTCCTTTGCTTTGGCGTTGAACCTTAATGTTTAGTCCAAGGCATGGCATCCTTGGCAGAGGAGATAATATCTTTGCCATATTCCTCGATTCTGTCGAGTTTGGTTCTCCTCTGCGTTTCTGCCGTCCAAACCGAAGCATTTGATTTTCCACTCTTGAGGCTTCCTCCGAAGATTGATTTCTTTTTCCTGTAATAAATCAGTATACTGTTGAATGTGCAGGTATCAAGGTGCTTACGGATCTCTGCTCTCTCGGAACTGTTTTCTCTGGGACGCTCTTGCGGTATCCCAGATACTACATAGGTTCTGAAATGTCTCTTTTCCCTTTTTACTTTCTAACAGAAAGCTATCAATGGACTCTGGTGTTGCGTTTGTGCCTTTCCCAAGGCTTCCCGTCAGTAGTGTCCGAAATCCCTCCTCAAATTCCTGATAAAGTTCCCGATGTTCTGTCTTGCATCCGTACAATTCATATCGCATGTTCACGAGCTTTACAAATGCAGCGCTTTCTCTAAATCTTTCAACTGTGCCTATAGGTACGCCATATAACTCCTCGAACCATGCTTTATCATTGGTATCAGCATTGGACTTGATTCGAAAAACATCGGCCAGGCAACTGCATACATATTAGTAAGTGAGACGACGAATAATTAGTGTAGAATTTACTTACGTTCCACCATGTGCTGAGATATTGCCTGTCTCAATCACATGGTCATCTCGATTCTCAAATGGTCTCATCAGCTCTCTCTTTCGATTCAGTATACTAACAGAAACTTCACGATGGGCAGCTAACTCCTGACATATTCTCTTCATCTCGGCGGCTGATGTTAGTTTTTCTTCCTCGAGCATGGTGATAATTCTGCTCTGCTCTTGTAGCTTCTGCTCATATTCTATCTTCTTTTGGGCAGCAGAAGATTTTTCTTTTTCCTCAAAATTGGTGATAATTATACTTTGTTCTTTCAGTTTCTTCTCATACGCCTTCTTTACCGCAGCTGCTGAGTTCTTTGCTTTCTGTTCGAAATTGGCAATAATTTCTTTATGTTCCTTCAACTTTGCCTCATACTTGCTGCTTATTTCGGCTATCGACGATTTCTCCTTTTCTTTCAAGCTCGCAATAACTTCACTTTGCTCCTTCATCTCTTTCTCATGCTTACTTTCCATTTCGGCGATTGAGTTCATTTGATCTCTCTCTCTTTCCTGCAAGCTTGCCAGAACATTAGCTTGCACCTTCAACTTCTTCTCTTGTTCAAGGCTATTGCACTTTAGCTCAGTATTCTCGGACAAAATCTCGGAATGTTTAGAACAAAGATCAATCATTGAGTTTGCTACTTCTTCTGATTTTTCGTTGAGCTTTGACATTTGATCTTCGAGCACCTTACTGCATATGATGATCTCAAGATCGTCCCGTCTGGTATAAGAACTCTGCCATGATTTAATTGCAGATTCGTATATCTAAAAATAGTATCAGCATTTCCTCATAAAATCCTCGTAGGTGGTGGAGGTTACCTCTCGATCTTTCTCTGAGCCTGTTCTATCAAAATTGAATTTCTTTTGGATGATTTCACGAATGAGAGGTGCCCAAATCCCTCTCGCTTTATTTTGAGCGTCGCTATAAACTATTTTCGATTCGGCATCGATCGTTTCGAAAATGCCAATCCTGGTCTTAGTTAACCTTTTTTCAACGCCAGCTTGCGTATTGGCGAATTCCAGTTCCTTGATTACTACGCGAAGTAACCTATTCTCCGTGGTCAATTTGAGATTAGTTTGTTTTAGTTTGTCGATTTGTAACATCTGGGACTGCTCAACAGACGGGGTTGGAGCGTCATTCTGAGATGTGCGCTGGGTGTTGGTCGGTGTGTTTACACGCGACATTTTAAACTATGTAGAGTTTGAAGTAGGAGACTGTAAGAGTAGGTAGACTTGTCTGCAGTCGCAAGTAAAGTTTCTCAATCTTAGTCAAACATCAAGATTTGTGAAGAGTGTGCTGCGTGAATATTCTGTATATCTATTCTAGAAGATCTAACGGAATGATGGCTCTTATACTCCACAAATTACGCGATGACTGCAAGTTTTCGTACTGCTAATATGAATACATGTGTAATTCACTTGAGATATACTATCTGCCAAACATCGATACAATCATCTGCAGTATCTCTCTATACAGCAGAGTGAATCCCCGTACTTTTACCTTTTCGACATGTAGGAAAAATAGTTGAAGGAATAAATGGAGCCTAATATTTTCAAGAAACACTTATCAGTAGAAGACTAAAGAGGAGTTAAACTACAGCATTATATTTCAGTTGGATTATTTGTATGATAAAGAGAACCACAAGCTCAAGTACTTTCAATTGATTACTTAGCAGGGAATATCGTTAGATAATATAACTGTTGCGATACGAGTGAATATGCACACTTGAGTACGCGCTAGCGCACGAACGTATTGTATATAGTTCTTGTAGCTCCGAACCTAGAATAGATAGACACAATAGAATAAATTTAACCATACCCATTATAAAGACATCATAATCACCACCGAGGTGATACCAACAATAAGAATCATGTTCAATTCATCTAAAATTAGAGTATTGGACTCCCAATATGCATGGCTAGAGCTCGGCCACTTGCGTATGTTATAATGTAGTCACTCAGGAATTCTAGGTGGGGTAGTTTAAAGTAATGTGACCAATAGATCGAGATAATGTGAAACCGACGTCACATTCTTCCTGAGGTTATGTAGTCTTATAAGTGTTTCATTCACAAAATCTTTAACATGTAATCTAAACAAGGAAATTGTTTCGGGCACCGAGTGAAGAATCCGTCCAATGACTCATTATCCAAAATCAGAAAACTGCACATTTTAACATTAAATGACCTTTTACATAATTTTAACTCCAAGCATTCCAGAATACCATGCACATCTCATATATTATTGGTATGTAAATCAAGTTGAGTGCGTCAAATTTGAACAATATCAGATCATTCTATTATCTCTATCAAGGGACCAAAATTTCTTGTTCCATTCCGTCCTCCCATAGAATGCAAAGGTCGAAATAGGCTCGTCTAGTATCCGTATCAGTATCTCCTACAAGAATACTTTGCATAGATTCAGTTCCTCGACCCTTCACTAAAATCTCTTCCAGTAGCTTTTGGAAGCCCTCTTCAAAAACATCAGCAGTGGTTCCAACGTTGTTTTTATAACGATAAACCTCGTATCGCATGTTGATGAGTTTTTTAAAGGCCGCGCTGCTTTCAAACGCCAATACAATATCGGGAGTGATACCGTAATGTTCCTTGTACCATCCCAAGTCGTTGTTGTGGGTGGACTTGATTCGATAAGCATCGGCGAGACACCTTTCGGTATGTTAGTAATCAAATATTCAACTTATTAGATAGGATTAGAATGACTCACGTTCCTCCATGCGCAACCTTATTCCCTTTGGCAATGATTCGGCTATCGCGTTGATGAGGTGGTTTGCTCCATTCGCTTTTCCTATTCAAGATGCCTTCAACCACTTCGCTGTAAACTTCAAGCACATGATCTAGATCAAAAATCTCAGTATCACGATTGCTTAGGGTAATCTCGGAGTTATGTTTCTCTTTTTCGAGATTGGTGATGGTACGATCCTTTTCGCTCAACTGTTTGCTCGAGCGTTCCAATTGAGCGCGTGCTAAGTCGGCGGACTTTTCATGCTTCTTTATGGCTTTAGCATCCGCCAATGCACGCAGTGACAGTTGTTTGCACCGGGATTCCGAGTCCTTCAAGCGATCATTGAGCTCGTAAGTCAGACCCTTCTCTTGGGATATCCGCTGCTCTATATCACCTAGAATCTTATCGACAAGTGAACTTTTCTCAGCCAATGCCTTCGAGTTGTTGCGATGTGATTGGACCAATGCAGATTGAAGGAGTTTGTTCCCCCTGCGCAGTGCTAACTTCTCTCTGATAAGTCTATTGCGTTGTTGTTGGTGCTCAGATCGAAGTCTCATATTTTGGCGTCCGGACCTTAAGTATAGAGTCTTCCAGTCTATCGTGACGTTGCTAGTATCAAGCTCTTCCTTCTCCTCTAGTATCAAGGGAATACCATTCATACTTTCATGGCTAGTAAGCTGAGATATATTTAATAGTGATGCTCGCAGTGACTTTTGGGATCTCTGAGTGGGGATCATCTTCTTTTGGTCCGTCATTATTGGTTCCTCACTAACAGGAGTATGTAATTTAGTGCTGATTTTTTGGTATTTGAGAAATTTTCTGCGATAGGAGACTGGAAAGTTCGGAACAAAAATAGCTGTGGCTGCAGATGTGGAGGGTTTCTCGTGGAATGATTATCAGTAGTTGAAAGAGAGAATGATCTTAGAGTTGTAGATGTTTGAAGACTTCATGCTGCGATGTTAAATGTCGAGAAAGCTATGTGACAGTAGTTTCATTAGCTCTAAGAATGTAGACTGTCGTAGCAGTCGCTCTATAGAGTTTGGTAGTTTCATTTGTATATGCGCTAGCCCAGTTTAGAATCCCGACCTTCCCTGCCGTATACCTTATACCTACTGACTTGTAATATGATAATACTGTCCGGCAGTGGAGCCTCTGTCTTTTTAACGTGAAAATTCCGGTCATTGCTCATTTAGCAATCATTACTAAGATGTATGTACATGTTGGACGCTCAACTGTATAATTCTCTCCGCCTTAGGGCTGTCCAGTCTGCTCCATTGACTGAAGAACCTGGCAATGAATTTAGCGTACGAAACTCTGTTATTTGGTAACATCAAGCAAACGTCTGTGATTGCTTGATAGTTGAAAATTTCTTTCATCAACCAGTCTAATATCGTGCAGAGTTAGACGTTAGGTAGGCACATATATCAATAAGCCGCTCTTCAAGATCAATACTAAACAACAGCCGTCCAAACAAATTCCCAATACTGTAGTTTTAATCCCCGAGAAAGTTGGAAAAATAATTATTCTGGGTAGGATATCCTACTAGAAACACAGCTAATTTATCGTTTATTTCATCGAAAGTTGGAAGTAAAACTTAGACGTTGAGTTGAAACTCAGGCGTTGGATTTACTCCCTTATGTGAGATCTAAGAGATCTGGCGCCTCATGGAGAATTTAGAAGTACATATCATACTCTCTGGGATTATTTCGTGATCTACTTTATAATTCAGAAGACGACTAACCCAAACATCTTGGCGTGATTTCACATAACATTAATAGCAATCTCCCTCCCTGCCAACTATCAGCGCCAACATCGTTTGTTACTTTTTCGATGAATGACTTGAAGAGAAGTCCTGATTGTTAAGCCTAGAATCCTGTTTTGTATTCAAGTAGATCTGCTGTTTGCTAATCTAGTTTCTGTTTCCGACCCCACATACGTGTAAGTCTAGGCGTATCCGTTTACAGAATTAAGCGAGATTTACATCTCCTCTTCGGGTAGGGTAAGTAGAAAGCATATGACCAGACTGCAATTGTCTTCTAGCAGCTGAATAAATGAGAGAAAATAAATAAATGTTGGTTATAGAGGGATATTGGGTCTAGACTTCTATGTTCGAGGTTCTCTACTCACTAGCGATGACGGGTGTATCATTATTTACAGTAGATAGTAACGACTAATTGTACTTTGAGGACATCAGGTCGAGTTTTAATTGTGCTGTATAGACTTTACCAATGATACAGCTCACATTTTCGAGGAACCTCAGTATATAGCTGATTAGTGCACCATGCTAGTTATCTTCACTTTTTGGTTTCAAGTCACGTGCTCAGCCAGGCTCAAAAATGGATGTGCGAGTCAGATGAAGATGCACATAGGTACAATAATGTATTAATTAGTCACTATGACTCATAAATATGGTGTAAATTGCCTTCATACATTCGTGAGTGGTCAGAAAACAGACAATACTCTCTCATCACAGCCCAGCTGTTTCCGTACCAAGGTACCTCTGTCCAGAGTCCAGCCTAGAGAATTTTCTCCATTGCACTTTTTACACCCTCACTAATAGTATCCATGAGACTGCTGCCTTTATTCCATCTAGAACGGTTTGTTCTTCCAGAATGGTGAGATCTACGTCCGAACGACATCGATTTGCTGTTTTTGTGTCTAGTCAGCACACTAGAAGAATAGAATTAAAAGTAGTGTTACTTACGGATCTTTCCTTATCTCTTTTCGAGTGTTCTGATTCTTATCAACTGCCACGACCCACTTGCAGCAAACATCCTGAAATAACGCCTTGACAACTACGTTCCTCAGGAGTAGCTCCTCCATGGCATATGTATCATCTTCCATGGTATTGCCTTCCGTGGGTAGACTTTCGTTGATCTGCGTCTTTATTTTCTGGAACGTAGTCTCAAATTCGCTGACAAGTTGTGAATCAATGAATTCGAGGTTTCGCAAGTCGAATCGCATATTGATAAGCTTTCGAAACGCAGAGCTTCCCTTGAACCTTTGAGCACCCTTGACTGTTACGCCATACCCCTGCGCAAACCAATCTGTATCGCCATCCATAGGGCAAATCTCAATTCGTTGCAAGTCTGCTACGCATCTATTAGAGTAGTCAGTACATTTATCGTAGTCTTGCACTAATGAAAAACGCTGACCTTCCACCATGAGCAGCAGAATTGCCTTCCTCGATCAGGGGTGAGTTACGCATATTGCCTGGCTTAGAAAGCTCTTTCTTGCGGCTAAGTATCTGAATTGCAACTTCAACTAGTGGCTCGTGGTTTTTGTTAAGAGATTCGAGATATGCAATGGAAGAAGTCTGGAGGTTAGTGATTTCCAAATCCTTGATCTGGAGGGAAGCTGCGTTATCCTTCGCCATATTATCAAGAGCGAGGCTGTTTTGGATCTTCCACTCAGTTAACTGGGCAATCTTGCTGTCCTGTCTTTGGATAATCAGATCTGCTTCTCTTAACTCTTTGCGAATGCTCTGCAATTCTAATTCATTCGATGTATCCGTGATAGCCGTTACACCGAGCTCAATCGTCTCCTCGACGTCTTGGTTGTTTTGCCCAGTTATTGTTGTGAACCTGACATCACGAGCTTCATGGTTCACTTCCATTCCGCGCCTTTGATATTCCACCAAACCCATCCAATTCTCCCTCTTATTCGTTAGGAAGCGAGTAGTGTTTGTAGTAGAATGTGCTCTAGATGACCCGGCTACATTTATTATTCTTGAAAGCTCAGTGGTGCTTGGTGGTGTGGCTATTACAGGCATGGTACTTCCCTGTTTCTTTAACTCCCTCTTGAGCCTAGAAACCACTCCTTCTCTCTTATCTTCGGGAACTAAGACCAAGTTGAATATCCCCTGTGCGAGATCGTTCATGAACTTCCCTCTGTCTGCTTCTGGGATGATGTCGAAATTTATAATCTTATCATCGATAAGGACTCCTCTATTTTGGAAAGACGATTGTGGTGCCGACATCTTAAAACCTTCGAAATAAATGGTCTAGATACGGAGGTAAATTCTGAGTAGTGTAAGGTAAGGCTGTGACAGCGTTGATGGAAGAATTAGGATGATACGAAAGGCAGGTTTCAGGAATTGATAGGAAGTTTTGTTTGTATTCTTTCAAGTAAATTTTAAATTGTAGTTTCAAACAAAATGAGGTGAAAGCAGTGTAAAATTCTACTCCAGTAAGATTCTTTCAGTGTTTATTTCAAAAGTTCTTTTCACCTGACTATACAACTGCAGTCCCATGGAGTTACATTGCCCCGAGATTACCCTTTTGCTTCACTAAAGCATGCAATCTCGGATGCTTTCTAAGCTTGTGAATCTCTTGATTAGTGAATATAGTGGAAACCATTGAGTTTAGCAATATAACAAAGATTCTCAAATTTAAGAGATGGGGACATAAATGCCATGGATCATGAAGAACCGAAATTAAAAAGACAGCAGCCAATCGAGATATTCACAATGAACCATACAACAATTTATTGGTAAGGTTAGCCACTTGCGTTATAGGCTGCAATATATATATGTCGGGAAGAAGAACTCACAGCAATATGGATAATGCACAGTTTCCAATAGAGTATCCCTTAGCTCGTGTCTTTCGCGAGCACTATATTAAAATTAGGCGAGGTTGTTGAGGAATGGTAGAAAGTATGCGGGGGGGGACGGGGTAAGGTCGAAAGATTTGTAAAATTAAAATTTCAAGGTCATTTGAAAAAAAAGAAGAAAAAAAGAAGAAAAAAAACTTTGTACTCGCCATGTAAAACTCAAGTCTCCGGAGGAGTTATTGATGATTTTCTAGAACACATGGAAAACGAAAACACGAGTCAGCAATTTTTGTCTTTTCCATAAATACCAGTGGCCAATTATTCACGTCCCTCCACTGAATTCGTCCATATCTTGTCATTATATCCCTTCATATTTCTCTCAAGCTTTTCCTCGAGCCTCCTCTGAGTCCAGATTCTAGTTTATTTCTCCTAGTACAAATCTTAAGGCCGAAATTACATGTTGCATCTTTTCAGGCTGCATAATTTCTTAACTGAAGACTATAAGCTTTGCAGTCCTTACTTTCATGAAAGAGCTTCTAGGTTCTATTGCCCAAGACAGCTTATCATGAATTCATGCCACCTCATAGCTTCTGTCATGCCTAGTGAGTCGAGGGATAGAGAAGGTTGGATATTGTTAAGGCTTTACGTTTAGCGAAGGCGTTTTATACTAAGTGGATAGAAAAACAATGGATTGAAGAGGCAGCTTATGCAATTTCATCTGAATTATTACATTGGCTGTTTAGAGCTGCCATGCCCCTCCTAAGTTCGCTTTGACCCTTTTGCGAATAAGACTCAAGTTATCATGCTACTCCATGTATCCACCTTAAATAGAGCATCTTAAGTATTTGATCGTCATTCTTGGAATTTCTACTTGATATTGAACAGAAGCAAGCTAGAAGTTGAAAATATACATGGGAAATTAAAACACTAGTGAAGAGGACCACGCCTCTTGAATGACGCCTGGCTGCAATCATATTCCACGTTACCAAATTTTCAACATGCTATAAACATCCCTACTTATTTCAAACTTCCCATCGAGCCTCGATATGAATTTGATCGGCGAAGAGCATTGGCCTCACGAGGAGTTTCATCTAAGCTTCTACGTGGCTCTTGGCGGAAAAGAGAGTGGCTTTCACGACGAAACGCCCTGTGGGCATCCCGAAGTTCGAGAGAGGCATCCCATAGCTCGTTGAATTCCTTGGTGGCTGCTTCGTCTGCGTCAAACTCTCCTGGATTGTGAAGTTCTTCCAAAGGATAGACTCTATTGACCAAGCGTTTGATACCATCTCTCCGAATATGAAATTCCCTACGTCCGATTCCTTCTTTACGCCATATCTCCAAGTCTTGATAAAGGTTTATGAGCTGTATGAACTTGGGAAAATATGAGTTGTTCCATATACTCCCAAATCTAAGAACTATTTCCGGCGATACAAGGTATGTACTCTCGAATTGGTCCCGCTTGCCAGAGATTAGACGCCCAACTTCAGTCTTCGAGTCAGTTTCAAGAACCATATGAGCATCTGCGAATGCGTCTGCTCCATGTGCAGCGTGGTTTCCGGGGCCTGTGAATTTTTCTCTAGGGACGGAACTAGTTCTGGCAGCGATAGCATTCTCCATCTCGCGAGCTCGAACCTTAATTCCTATCTCGTAGAGCGGTTTCCTGTGTGAATCTGTAACCATCTGCTGATGACATGCAGCGTTGACCTTATTGTACTTTTCGAAAAGATGAAGTAACTTGTCAACCAAGAAACTGATGACACTATCATTGATTGTTCTTCCA
Organism: Sclerotinia spermophila; assembly: GCA_038090695.1. Lineage (NCBI taxonomy): Eukaryota > Fungi > Ascomycota > Leotiomycetes > Helotiales > Sclerotiniaceae > Sclerotinia > Sclerotinia spermophila. The sequence goes on along the minus strand of JBBMOJ010000156.1, from coordinate 28,481 downwards.
TTGATATCCACTTGCACCTTCTTGACATTGGAAGTGAGATCGATAACTGCAGGATATTAGTTGAGCAATATCATGGTCTACTGAAAGACTTACCTTCAAAAACTCTATCCTTTTTATACCTAAGCCCCCCAAGACTAGTAACTTCTATGTCCGCATAAAGTGGAAAGGCATTTGGATCCGCACTTGAGATCAACAAGTCTTTTTCCTTTATGGTGATATTTCTTTTTCTTATAGTAAGGCCCATTTCCGAAATAAGGTCATCTTTCTGAGCTATGATCTCATATTGAGCCGAGATGGTGTTTCTGAGATCAGCAAATTGGAGGGAAATGGCCTTGAGAGTATCGGCCTGCTTAAAAGTCGTGAGCTCTTTAGCTTGATTTGAATAAGCTGACCATAGCTTCTTCCATCCCTCTTGCCAATTGAATTGAAGACCTCCCGCTTCGCAGGTACTTTCATGCCAAGCTTCAAGATTTTGAATAGATGCGATTGTGCTATTCTGGTCGTTGATGGTTTGCTTTTGTACCGATATGGTCTCGCGAAGTTTCTCAATTTCGCTGTTTGCAACTCTCAAGAGCTTATCTTTCTCCTCGACTTTCTTCTCCAGATCGATTATATGAGCCTAGGGAATGATAAGTCACACAACAAAACATGATCGAACCAAGGTTTAAGCCGTACCTTTCTTGCGTGGAAGAGATGGCTTTTTTCCATCTTATGATATTCTAAATGTGACTTGATTGAGAGAGCTTGAATACTGTTTGTTGGTACTGATTGCGAAGATACCGTAAAGTGATATCAAGCAAACCTCTCATCAAAACCGAATTCGTAGAGATCAACACCCGATCTAAATCGAGCAATCAAGCAAAAGCACAGTATCGAAAAGTATTGTAAGATTTCATCAACTGGGTACAAGACGCCGACAGATGATTTAGTGCGTTGCGAGTTGTGAAAGCAACAAGAAAATAAAGAGAAGTTGAGAAATTATACCCCGGGGACCGATATCGCAGAGATTGATTCGCGTCTCAGATCAATGAATGCGGAGACAGCGCGCTCGTGATTATTACCGTGTCGATTCTTATCAATCTAGCTGATTTCGGTGTTGTCAATCGGTTTCGTGTGTTTCGAGTAGAAGGGTAAGAGGAGGCAAGTGAAGAAATCTCAGATGAACGAAAAGTTGCGGAGGGATGTTATCCCACAGTGAAAAGCGAAGTATGTGTAAAGTGAAGAACTTGCCATTTCTGACATCTCGGCGGCATAGAATATGTCCATTTCATTTTGATAGTGGTTGAATTTTATCCTGGTGGTTAGCCTTAGGATAATTCTGTGGGCTCTGCATCATGGATTGAACAGAGGGTGAGATAGTTTTATAGATGGGAAATATGTTAGGATATAACTACTAGATGGTTTGCACAAATCACCATATTCACAAGCAGACGGATTCTGTCACTTAGTCTCACAAAGCAATCAATGCTAGTCGTAGACTGTCATAGAGATGGAGCAATATTTACAGCTTTTTGATGTCTTTTTGGGAATCATGTTTGTGTATGAGTGTTTCGAATGTTGCATATGATCTTATTACACTGTTTTCTACCGGCTCAAGGGCAAGCAGAATTGTGATGTAAGATTTAACTGTAACGCCCTTTGAGATATTTCAAGACCATCCACCCCCATTATCCGATGAATCCGACCCTTTCCCCCAGCGGTCGTCAATTTCAAATGAATCTTGCAGCACCGATACTTCCGACGTCTCTAGATTGTGTTGACGTGCATCATTTCTGCTTACCCTAGCTCCCGTTCTTCTGCTTCCTCTAGTTGACATACCTCCCCTGTCCCTACTTCCCCTGGTCGCTCTGTTTACCATACCTCCCCTACCCCTACCCCCTCTGTCTTTCCTCCATCTCCATAACGGAATTGGATGTGAATCAGGAAGAGCAACAGGACTAGCACCACGCATATTGTTGATCGAACTTGATTCCTGGGTATTTTCGGTCCACAATTCCCAGCCACTGTCTTGCGCGTTCTTAACTTCGCTAGAGATCAATGTGGTACTGGGAGCCGATATCAAGCCATTGACATCAGCGAAAACCGGCTGGAGAGGGAGACCGGAACTCCCACGCGGAGGGGAATTAGATTGATCTTTAAAAAATTGACTTCGACGCATGTCTTGATGCGAGTTCTCTTCTGCCGGGCTCTCATATTCAATGGGGGAATCCGGTCTATAAATATCTCTGCTTGGCACATCCCCTCCACCAAGTCGAACTTGATCTGGTTCTAAGAAAGTAGGTTGCTCTACTCGTTGATGTTTTAACTTGTTCATCTTTTCCTCCTTCAAGTACAGGTTTTCTAATTCTCGGATGATAGAGTCCCACATAGATAATTGCAGCCACTTATGCTTGTGAACCGTGGATGGGTGAATTCCATACTTCGCACTCGTTATAACGAAATCCGTTCTGTGATACTCTCGGCTGGTGCGCCATTGTTTGATGCGAGCAAACCAATTAATGACGTTGATCAATGACCTAGAGCGATCATGGCTAGCCATCGAGATCACCTCGATTGGGGAGTGGTGGTAAGTTTGTTTGTATAGTTCGACATCATTAATTGTTTCGAACTTGGTATCAAACAGCTCAGGGACAAACATTACAGCATCAAGCAAAGCGTCAGCACAATGTGCGACTTCGCCTCCCTTCTCAATGATAGTCATGTCCCGTACCTGCGAGTTCTTCATCCATTCTAAATGACGACTTCGGATTGTAAATCCCGCTTGTTGTGGAAGAGCGCGTAACGTGGCACAGAACTCTTCCTGCTTCAATATCTCCTGTAGAGCTTTGCGATCTGATTCGCTCCTACTTGCCACTTTGTCATATGCTGCTTTAATGCTATCACCATAATGTTGTCGTTCGATCGCTGCAAGGGCAATACTCAAATCGACGGTAATCTTGAATATGTACGCAACATTTTCCATCCATGTCGTAACTTGCCCAGAATTCATCTGGTCGAAAGAGACACCCATGCATGACCAAACTTTGAAGAAAGTCGTGGATTCGAATGTTTGCGGACAGTAGCTCTTCGCTAAAGCATATTTGTTTATCAATTCTGCGAACTTGGGAAGATTCCTGAGTTTTCTGGCAGTAGTCCATCTAACACCATAGATTCGAGTAAACGTTTCGTCGTCGGTGCAATATCCCGGTAATTTAGGGTCAGAGTATAGAGAAATGTCGGCAATAACATCAAAGCTGCGAGTCGCCTTGGATTCATAGGGAACAAGTGCTTGGGTAGGAGTAAAAGCCCCAGAGTTACGCACCCCATGACTTTCAAGGGAAGTCCTTCGTACGTCTCGACCAACAGCGTCAAGATCTCTGCTCTTACAGCTCAATGCTTTCTCCACGGCCTCCTTCACTTTCAAATCTTCTTTCCAGTTGTAACTCTCCCAATACAACTCACGACTTTTTTTCTCGCACCTCTGAGCCTCGTTCTCGCGTTCCAGGACGTTTATATCTGTTTTCAGTCTTTCAACCTCGCTATTATAGTAATCACGATGGTCCTCCGCGAGTTGCCTGAGAGATTCCACTCTATCCTTCAACTCTCTATTTTTTTCAACTAGACATTGCTCCCATGTTCGTTGTCCTTGTTGGCGAATTTTGGCATCCCGAGTTGCTTTCAAGTATTTAGTCTGCGAATGAATTTCTTCGAAAAGTGTATCGTGCACACTTTTTGCGGCCACCAACGATGCTGCTTCCTCAGCCAATTGAGCACCCGCTTTATTCAGCTCCGACTTTGTAAGCTCGAAAGCCTCTGTACTACTGCGAAGTTTTCCTTCTTTGTCCTGGATTTCTTCTCTCGACTTGAGAAGTTCGGTTTGCTTTGTGGCCAATTGCCTTTCGATTGCAGACTTTGGATCTGGAAATTGGTAATTATGGAGAGACGATATAAAGTCACCTCGATCGTCCCCCTCATTCTCTTTGGACTCCGTAACGGAGGCGTGATGAAGAGGAGGTGAATATGAATCATCTGCCCATCCCCCGCCGTCAATGGAGTAATACGCCATGGCGCTTTGTGTTTTGGAATGTTTGCGTTTATGTTGCGAAGGGATTCAGATTCAGACGAAAGTCGGAAAACGGGAAACTATATTCTCGCAAGGCTACCAGTAATTTCAAAGTGAAAGTACGCTAAGCCAAATAAAATGACAAAATTCACTCGCTGTAGTGAAGTTTGAAAATGAAGAATATTGGCGATAGCTGTCGTCTCGTGAACTCAAAGCGATAAAGTAAGCGACAGCAAAAATGAATACAATAACATCGACATTGTCGACGTCCATGATTGAATGTACATTTCATACGTCTTGCGAGTTTTTATTAGAGTTATCAAAATCCCACGATACTATAAATCTGGATTGACGGTGGAAGGTCAATAATATGACCACTCTATCACCACTCTCGATCACATGATTTACCTGCGGAGCTTACTTAACTGGCAGATATACTCATATTCTTCACTCTGAGGAAATTTTTCATGTCTAACGTGAGTGAAGGTACTTCCATTCATCCTCACACTTCTACACTTCCACGCACCACCACAAATGCACACTTTGAAGCAGAAAGAAGTCTCCAATCTTCATACAAATCATGATGGACTCGTCTATCTCTAGACTAAAATGTCAATTTCATCTATCTGAATCCTGTCCAAATTTCATCATCAAACTATATACAAAAGGAAACTAAAACTCCTAATCCATTGGGTATTTTCTGTTGCTTTCTGAAGGAAAATCGTATGCAAGCGTTATGCAGTTGTATCTGTTTCGTCCGTCTAATATAAGTTTCGTGTAGCCAGGTTCGTTATCATAAATGTCGTAAATCCATGTGTATCCCATATCCTATCTCTCAATCTCGTTTCCATGTTTCAAATTGATGCTTTATCATGAGTCATGCTTTCAAGCCAGCGAACTCTTTCTCACGTTTCACGCCAACCTCCTTTCTCCCCTCATTTCCAAAAGCACAAACTGCGCAAGGAGTTCTCAATGCGTGGGGGATCCCAGTTCCAATTCCAACCACGACGATGTGCAGTAAGCGCCGCGCACTCGCCCGCCAACCACCCCAACATCAACGAAGTTCTCACACACACCAACATGTCTTCCATCTCCAAATCAACCGTTCCCAATCCACACCACCCGAGATCAATCTCAACATCCATGTCTACTAAATCTTCCAAACTGGAACTAATCCAATCATTTTGATCCGCCCACCACACTATCCAGAGCATAAATTGACAAAGCATAAGCAACGCCAACATGGCCCACCTCACCACAGTCTTCACAATGCCTCCCTCCATCCCCATCCCCATCCCCATCTCCCCTCCCAAGTCTTCCACCCCGTTTCCAGAAAACACACCCACTTTTTCGCACATTCAGTATATAATATAACATCTTTTGAAATATTTTACGATACAGTATCTCTTCTGCCAAACGGCATTCTCGATACCCGAGTGGACTTTGCTACTTTCGCAACAATAGTTTCAAGTGGAACCTGAATCTGTTCTCCACACTCACAAGCACAAGGAAGATAATCAGACTTACCATTGCCTGATCCCAATCCCACGCTTCTTCTAACCTTCATGTTTCTTCTCTTCTCATCTAGATAACATGCCTTGAGCTTCTTACGGGTGATATTTCCGCAATATTCGCGCACGGCGGCGAGATCCATGTCCTCGAATGTTGTGTCGATGTTCTTGGTCCAGGTTTTGAAGAATTCCGTTTCCATGTAGTCTGTTTTACGCCAGGCTTTGACAGAGGAATGCCAGCGGAGCATTTCGATGAATTCGGCGCAATCTTGAAGACGAAGTACCGTTTGCCAACTCGCCCAGTACAACTCCCTGAAGGTTTCCTCATCTGTGCGTTTCTCAAATGCAATACCCGGAACATGAGAAAAGAGAGTGGCATCGGTAATAGGTCGTCCATTGTAAACGCTTGAATTACCCAGCTCATAGATGGCGTTGCGTTCCTTGGCTTTGGGATCGTATGCAGAGTTTCTTTCGAGGAAACGGTTACGGACACGTTGACCGACAAAGAAAAGATGTTTCATCGATTTACGCTGTTGGCTAAGAGCAGAGCGAACAGTTTCGGCGATGAATTCTTGGATCTTGGGATTTTCTTTCCACTCTGAAACTTGGGCCTCGAGATTGACAAAGGTAGTTTCACTTTCAAGTTCTTCGTGTGGAGGTGCACCATAGTCATAATCGGGGTGATTTGATGAATTTTCGAGCTTGCGCTTCAACTCGGAGTTTTCGACTAGCAAGGCGCCAACGTCGATCTTGCCTTTGTGGTTCACTGCTTCTTCGTAGAGTCTGACTTTCTCTGCTAATTTTTGATTCTCCTCAGACAGCTGCTCGCATTCTAGTGTCTTCATACTAAGTGATGATTCCAAGTGGAAGAACTTGATGTTGGTCTCTTCTTCCCGGATCTCAGTTGATAACTGTCCATTCCTCTTAATGAAGTATTGAACAATTTCATTCTTCTCTAGTAGCTTGGTGTTGACTTCCTTGAGTCCTGTTTCGATTTTTTTGGCCAATGCAGCAAGAGCCACAGCTTCCGAATGCTCAGAAATCATGTCTTCGGCACACTTCTTGAGACTTAATTTTTTCACTGCGAGGCGATCTTCTGGAGTTTCCTCTGGAATGCTATCTTCCTCTTCGAAGGCCATTCCAGATTCATCGTGATTTTCTTCTTCATCTTCGAAGATGGCGCCGAGACGTTCACCTGGTGTTTCCTCTGGGAAATTATCTTCGTCCTCGAAAGCAACTCCCGAGTCCTCCATTAGGTCATATTCGGGACCTGACGAAGTAGGTTCGACCATGTTAAAATATCCAGCTTCTGACATGGTGGATTGATTTATTGTACGAAAAAGAGTGTCGTAATATTTTTATATAAAGATTGAGATATTTGATATCGAAAAGAAGAAAGTCTAAGTAGGATCAACAACGGTACTCCCACAATTGGTTTGGTGTTGTGTGCGAGTTTGAATCAAATATGGAAGCTTTGACCAAATGTTGATGTGGAGAAACCGGTGTAGAAAAAAGAAAGAAAAATTCAAGAAACAACTAAATGACTTGAAAAGTTGGAAGATAAATAAGTAATCTGCGAGATCAATCGCAGAATGATGATGGATGGAGATGGATTGTGAAAAGAAGAATAAATCGGCGGAATTCAAAATAGATGTATAAAAAATAATGCAGGTACGAAAGGTACAGTTAGTCATACAGTCATCACAAGAAAAACTTGGACACCAAGCCGAACCGACAACGAAGCAGCAAACGATATGAGGGAGTATTGGGCCGATAAAGAAACACTTCACTTCTCTAGGTAAAGTTTCAAGTGTTCATGTACCTACTATTGTGATGCCACGTGTTTCATCCCATTCGTGGTTAAAAACGAGGCGGTGGATACGATCGACCAGATTCTTTCGCAACCGCCGGGCCAACAGATTTTTTGGCATACGCGATGCATATCAAAGGTAGTCATGGTGCTAACGAGTTCTTCTCAGGCCTCGAGCTGAATCAGACCATCGACGATTGGAGCCTCATTCTTTTTATCTTTCACACTTGCGAAGGGTTTGGCACTTGGCGGTTTGTTGGAAAGAGAAGCGGGAAGCAGGAAAGTTGGAATGAAAAGTTGCAACACAGTAAGGAAAAGGCTGGGAGGGGGCGGGTTATCCTACCTACGAAGAAATCGATAAGCTGGGCATTTACTGGTGGTGGGGCTAAACGCTGTACGTTCCGAGGTTCGCTCCTAAGGCCGCCAAATGATATTGAGGAATCGCGGTGTGATTCCCCACACCCCTCATGCAGCAAAAAAAAGTTCTTAGAACGAACCAAAACGTAAGAAATGCAATTAACAAGACTAGATCGAATCGGCGAACTGTTGTGGTCTTTTATGCAGAGAATCAAGTGGAAGACAATGCAGAGTAACGCGTCAAAAGTGGCAATAAATCACGATGTCCTGGTAGATCACAAATTTAGGAAGGAGAAGCGAAAGACCATCCACACAACAATGAGGGGTGACGTTATATCCCGCCAGTACGAGTAACTTGGGGCACAATGGTAACAAGATATTGAGTCACCCTGTTTTGCATTTGCATCTATGCATATTATGAAGAAGCAACTTGCTTCTGATTCCATTGTACACATTCATCAAATGTGACCCCGGAACCTCCGAAAACATCCAGAGCACTTCCGATTGTAAGATCAACCTTCCCATCACTAAGTCTCTTGACATTATCAAGATCTTGAAGGTTTCTTCCACCACCAGCATAAGTGACCGGAATACTACACCATTGTGCCAATTTCTCGACGAGTTGTTCATCGATACCTTTTTGCAGCCCTTCATTGTCGGCTGCATGAATCAAGAACTCGGAGCAATATGGCTCTAATGATTTGATAGATGCTAAAACATGTATGAGTTTTCAATGATGAAGAGATGAAAGAAATGAAATACTCACCCTCATTCACCTCCATATCTGTAATGGTTTGCCATTTATTCATAGCCACAAACCAAGTATCACCTCTTCTTCGACAACTCAGATCAATGACAAGTTTTTCTTTATCACCACCAAGAGATTCCAATACGGAATCCAGTCGTTCTTGGGAGAACTTCCCATTAGGAAACAGAAAAGAAGTAATAATGACCTACTATTCCAATCAACATCAATCCTTCTTCCACCTCAAGTAACACAATATGAACATACCCTTTCAGCACCCCATTCAATCCACTGCTTAGCATTTTCATCCGTAATACCACCTCCAACCTGAAGGCCATTCTTCCACTCTCCTATGGCTTGTTTCGCGGCTTCCTCATTGCCAGGCCCAAGCATAATGACATGAGCTCCCGTGAGATCATTGTCCTTGTACAATTTTGCAAAATGGCCAGCTGGTAGTTTCGATACATAGTTGGTCTTCAAGTCAGATGAAGCATTTGTTAATGTACCGCCTACAATCTGCTTCACCTGACCTGAATGCAAGTCTATACAAGGTCGAAATTTAGTCATTATAAGGGATTCTCAACCTAATATCTTGTTCTGAAAAGGTGTTGACGAGCAAGAGAGATTCAACTAATTTCGAAATGCGTTGTTGGCCTTCTGTTGTGTAACTAAAATCGTGTTTCGTCTTCCACCAAAATTGCTTCGGCAAAACTTCGGCACATCGCCATAATTTTTTCTTATCCAGAACATTTATTATATTCTGGGGAAGCTACAAACATCAAGTTTGCGAAAATTACCAAATCCCACACAAACAATTGTCAACATGCCTACCTCACTTGGAAAACGAAAGCGCACACCCGCGACTACTCCTAAGAGCTCGAAGCTTCAAAAACTATCCGAACCCCAATCAGAAGAAGAAGCTTCAGATAGCTCTCTAGATGACGACGAAGATGACGATGAAGACGATACCGAAACTATCGACCCCCAAGAAATATTCCGTCGTCATTTCGAAGCACAATTTAAGCCACTTCCCCCTACAACTAAGAAGCCTAAAATTAGTCCAGTAATCGAGGATCCCAAAAATGGAGAAGAAGATTGGGATGGCTTATCAGACAATTCTGCAGACGACGACGAGCATGAAGAAAACGGCGTGCAAGTAGTCGAACATGTAAAGAAAATAGATTCCCGCATCGCAGGGATGAGCAAAGGGGAATTAAGGGCTTTTATGGTATGCATCTCACTTCATGATCATACTATTCTCCATGTATCTACAAAAACCTAACATACCTCATCCAGTCCTCCAAAATTCCCAAATCACATCCTACCCCCTCGCTCTCCAAGATTGCCGAACTCCCTGCTGGCTTCGCAGACGACCCCGGCGCAACCGAAGCGCTCAATCTCAAAAATGATCTCGCGCTCCAACGACTCCTCGATGAATCGCACCTCTTAACATCCTCCTCTTCCTCCTCATCCGCCAATTCCCATTCCGTCCATACTTTACAGGGAAAGAATCGATTGAAAGCACTGGATATGCGTGTACAAGCTCTAGGCGGGAAGACAAGTATACATAAGCAAGAAAGTATGCCGATGAACATGCGCAAGGGGATAGTGAGAAAGGCGGAAGAGAAAGAGGAGAAGCGTAGGAGGGAAGCAAAGGAGAATGGGATTGTGCTTGAGACAAAAGGGAGAGGAGGGGCAAATAGCGGGGGAAGGGAAAGAAGGAAGGAGAGGAGTGGGACGGGAGGGACTTTTGATTCTGGGCCTGGGGTTGGGAGAATGAGGGGTGCGACGTTGAGTTTAAGTGAAAGGGATGTGGTGGGAATTGAGGGTAGTAGGAGAGGCGGGGGTAGGATGGGCAGGAATGGAAAGAGAGGGGGAAGGGGGAGGGGAAGCAGGAGTTAGTTGATTGGTCTTGAAACCAAGATGACTCAATGGAAGATGTAAAAGGATGCTACATAAGTAGGCATCTTACAAAGCAAATATATAATTGATACCCAAGCAAACTACATCAAATTTGACATCCGGGATCATAAAGACAGACATCATGAGCACCTCAATGCATCCACCCACACCCCAGAGCAAACAAGGTATCAGTCAAATTCATACTGTACAATCTCTGTCCTCATCAAACCCTCCAGAAGTCACCAATACTAATTCATAAAGGTAAAGTAAGTGCTCTGCAACACATCCCTTCAGGTAGGTTGCAGATGCGATTGCGTTAATTTAAACAAACAGTTCAGTTCAGCCAAATAACGCGCCCAAGCTCTACCCTTATAAACTCCGTCCATCAGTCCCTTCAAATACCAAGGAAACCCAGAATTGTATGTTTTTATAATTCTTCCTATCCATAGCATGAAAATACCAAGTTTTACTTAAACTGTTCTTTACTGCTTATTTGCGTATTGGAAATGTCCGAATGCACCTCCACCATTACTTGGTGTCAGAGGACCCAAACCATTCCCTCCATTATTATTATTATGCGCAGGTGTAGTTGCTAAATTGGCATTTCCATTATTTGGAGTACTAGGAGCACCGTTTGCAAAAGACGACCCCGAGCCATTTTGATTCGGAGTAGAGTTTTCTTGGTATTGATTGTAATGTTGCGGGGTAGATTGTTGGGTAGCGACCGTATTAGATTCTTGAAGATTGATACCGAAGACACGACCTAAATGTTCGTCTCCAATTTCGCCGTCAAAAAGGCGTTCGCGGAGTTTGAAAAAGACCCGGCCGTTGACGAGGGAATCGGAACCGGCTTGGTGAATGGCGCCCACACGTTTAACTTTGAGGACGTCGATCATGGTTTCAATGTTGGGATGTCGCTCGGTGCGTTGGAGAAGCTCTGCGGTGACGGCATCGACATGAGAAAGTTGACCTAGTTTGTTCATGATTGTTCCTTGTTGCATGAGATATTTAATATCATATACACTTGGAAAGAACTTTTTCATAAGCATGTCGAATTCTCTTTCGTCATCCGGCAGGGCCCTCTGAAGCAGAATTTTTGTAAGATATCCAAAATCGTATCCGGCGTGCCCTGAGATCCAACGTTTCTCCTCATCGCATACAAGTCCGGAACTGATTAGTACCGCGCCAAACTCGAATGGATCGATGCCTTCTTCCTTTAATCGGTTGAAATCCGTACCGGCAATCTTCCTTTCGTCGATGCCCTTTTCTGCATACATATCATCCGATAGAGAAAATTTAAAGTTGAACTGCCATGTACAAGGTACCTGTCCCATGCCGTTGCCAATCCTTCGTCCTGCTGAGTTCCGCTCTAGTCCCGAGTCCGAGTGAGGAGTCGCAGGTAATGATTCTCCATCCTCCGAATATAATGTTATGCCCAGTTGTATAAGTTTCAGTAAATCTACGTTGCATCGTAAGCATTGATAGTGATAATCTCCTTTGCCATTAAATGATCCCATAGGTCGAGCAACGATCCCAGGAAATTTCGCGTCCTAGCAGTGTTAACCCCGGCGTCAACAATCACCAATGAAATATCTTACCATAGAGATATAAGGGTATTTATCCACTAGCTGCCGCAGGATCGCCATCTCCTCATGTAAATTCCCCTTCCAAACATCTCGGATTCTACCCTTATCACGTATACCCCGCGTCCCCGAATCCGCCATTCCGTTATGCCCTTGTTGTTGTAACGGTGCTGCAGCGAAGCTCATTTGTGCAGCTTGACTTGCTAATCCACCACCTTGCAAAGGAATACCAGGTGCAGAGAATCCTCCTGGTATACCCATACTAGCTCCATTTGCGAATGCATTGCTCATGGAGTTCGCACTCATAAATTGATTTCCGATCGAGCCAGGCGGAGGAAGTCCTGCAGTATGTGGTTGTGTATGAGGTGGGTATTGTTGATAGTGAGACGCCATACTATTCGGGGCAGCCCCATAGGCCTGCATTCGTGGAGGCATTCTATTTTCGTCGAGTATATATGTTGGGTATATCAGGTGGGTTGATGGTTTTCATGGACGCAAGTTGCGCAAGGATGGGAAGGCTGTTTTTTTGTCTTCGCAGTCGAAAGTAACAACAGTTTTGGATGAGAAATAAAATAGTTATCACGTTGAAAATTAGTATTTGCTTAAGATTCAAAAACTCTCAACACCAAGTCTTGTGTTTCTTAAAGTTAAAGCTGGCTGGTTTGATGGAGCATCAACAATTACTGTAGCTAAGGGTGGCGCTTAATTTTAGACGCCTGATTGTACCCGAACTATACCCGAGCTAGACCTCAATATTCAATACCTTGTTTACTTCTCGACAACAAGGCATTAGGTGAAGGTTGTAATTCTCATGATGCAGTGCACAAGGTATGTGGTTGATTGAAAATGGGAAATGGTAATCTCTTTCTCTCAATCGCTGACTTCGTGAATAGAATACTCAGAGCTGCACAACGTGCGAATCTTACTGGTTTCGACCCAAAAGCATTAGCTGCCGCTTCTGGTAAAAATGCAGGCGACCCATGGGCAAGACGGTGAGCTCGAGAGCGTATAGCCCCAAATTTTGAACCCACCATACTGATGGGCGTGATTAGTGAGGCTTGGAGATACCAAGGACAGTACTCAAGGCGGAATCGATTCTCAAACACCTTCCCTGGATTAGGCATTGCGACGGTAGCTTTCGCGGCATATTGCGGATACGAATACTTGTTTTTGGCGGACGAACATCATGGACATGCAGATGGTCACGGCGAGGGACATCACTAAAGAATGAAAGGATGGAAAGTCGTTGTACATATAGGTTAAATTTTATCCTTGGGACTGATCCTCTCATTTTCAACAAGAACTCCGCAAAGTCCATGTATGGGTATGGAAGTTTTACTTCTCTGTGGAGACGCAAATCGTTGACGACTCAATTGCCATGCAACAGGCAATTTATTGGTAGTTTTCTACGAGGACTAGGGCCCTTTGTTTCCAAACTTTATCGTTGCAAGTGTTCGATGATCAATTTACCGATGGTATGCTTTGCCGTGGTTCAACCAATACCAAATCTCGGAGTCATCAATCTGAATCAGGCAAACAGGGAAATTTTACCATACTGAATTGGAGAGGATGGAAGTTATTCACAACAGGTTGTTGGAAATTGCTAAACACAGTCGTTAAGTATACGTTGAGATTATAAGAACATGTCTACTGTGCGAATCCGCAGTCAAAATGAGGGTTTCCCTAGGGACAATACAACGATATTTCGAAATGACGGGAAACTGAATCGAGATTGCAATGAAATTGGCGATTGAGTAAGAAATGGTCCTCAAAAGACTTGAAAGAATTTGCTCATTTACCGCCCGGGAAGTTCGAGAAAATAACACACGAATTAAACTAACTCGATCCCTCTGGCTTGAAGCAATCTCGAATCTTCGACCGATCGTCTTTCATGCCCATCCCCCAAATTCAATACACCATGTAGGGATACCAGAAGATGCCAGAAACCACCACATAATACACGAAACGACATGGATTCCAAAACGATACTCTTTCTCTGAAAATTGGAGAACCAATTGATTGTCAATTTGGCATTGGAAGGCCACTGGTGGACTGAAATTTTGAGACACCTACCGGGATTAGGCATTGTGTGTTTCGAGTATGTTGTGTGTGATTTGTGATTCTCTTTAGACATAGCGTCGCCATCGCCCAGGACAAGATGATTTACTAGGACTCAGATATTTCTACTTGAGAGAACTCTCTTTGGCATGTTATCAGTGATATATTCAAAGTATCTATTGTTGTATCATTCCACCAAAGATGCCAACCCCAACTACCCCGTGTTTTCTAGGGGATATGTGATCCATCCTCCAGCCTTGTCTCACCGAGGTCTATCCATTTTACACAGGCCCACGCGGCGTCTAGTGCTAATTAATTCATTGCCAAAAGCTAGAGCATCTTCATATGTCAGCCCCGAGCATGAGTCGAAATTAGAATGCCTGAGGTGAAATTGGAATGGTCTCGGTATAAATAAATTTTGTCAATTGTTGAATGTTTCATCGTGAATTACAAACAAAGTATGGACTTGATGCATCTCCTTTAGTCGCTACAGGTAAAATACGTAAAACACCACCAATCGAATTAATTCTCCACATAAATTGATTTCTTTTCGTGGGAAATCAAAGACTTTTCCGCCCGTTGGGTACTGCCGGTATTTCGTTCAGTACTACTGGTAGTCTACTTCATATCTAGGTGCATCAACTCTATCGCCAGCTGAACAAAACAAGCGGCACACCAAAAAGGTACTCCCCTTTTCCAAATTATCTTTTAAATAAATTTATAAATATTTTGAAACAAAACTAGAAATAAATAATAGAAAATCATCAAGTTTGATATATAGTATGATTTTATAGTATTAGTATTTTCAATAGTTTTCTAATTTTTGGTGGTTTAGTGTGCTGTTTCTTTCGTCCACGGGGAGTCTATCTCGCCTTCGATCACACGACTACTGATAACTCGACGGCAAACCCAGAAAGAACTTGTTACCATTATTAATATTGCATCCATGCAATCTATAAACGGCGTCGGCACAGTTAAGCCACATTGCCCCCCCAAGTATGCAGCCTCGTGCAAGGGTCATTGGTAATGGTTTTTCCAGAAAGCCACCAAAGACGGACTGGTCTACGGAGTGATGCCATGGTATGAGGTTAAGCCCAATTTCTAAGGTCAAGCTTTGTTTCAAACCCTGAACTTTTTTCTCAATTGATGTTAATTTATTTTTGCCTCAGCGTGATATTCTCTTTCCCCTATCTATTTGTTTGGTAATACTAAAATTGATGTACGATCAAAGACTGTTTGTTTCTTCAGGAATGAGAATGTCTTTTGATATTTCTCTTTCACACTAATACTTATCCGTCACCACATGGAATCCATGAATGCTTGTTTCAATGGCGGGATCACTGGGGCTACAGGGGAAACCTCAATACTATCACAGAAAGCCAAAGATATGTTTGCGTCGCAGCGTGCACTTGAATTGAGAAAGTAAGTCCAGTTTTTATTATCTATCAAATGGTATGACCACTTCTTGAGTTTTTCTTATTCTCTCTTCCTTTAATGCCCATCCTAGCTATTTTAGGCCATGTTTCACGTGCATCACGAAAGCGAACACTCGGGATTTCTTGACTAACGTCTTCACTCCTTTCTTCTAGATTCTATGATCCTTATCAAGCTGATATAAATCCTCATTCCTCTGAGGATACTTTAAATGGTCGACTCAATTCTGATGGAGCTCTCGACAGTTATGCAGAGGTTGCTATATGGCGTTTAGGGGGCGTTCATTCTATGATCAGGTCTGAGAAACTTCAATCCGTCAAATAGTTGATTAAACTAACATATAATAGTATTATTGATGGCTCTACTCAGTATTTCATTGCGGGAGCACGGCGCGATAGATCTTTACCTGAGGATGATATTGTCAATGATTCATGGTTTGGTTGCTTTCAAGTGCCAACACCAGGTGGACTTTGTGAGGTTAGCAAACCCCAATCACAATCCTAAATCTTTGTTGACTGAGATTTCAGAACACGTTGGCCATCAATAAAGCTGAAAAAGATCCATATCCCTGTTTCGTTATTGATGACCTGAAAAATGACCCAAGATTTGCCAATTTATCCATAGTTGATGGCTCTTTAGCTTCATATGTTTGGTATGCTGGGGCTCCGATTACTACCAGAAATGGTATAAACATTGGTGTTTTATGTGTTTTCGGTGATCGCCCTATCAAAGGGTTGAATATAGAGAGAAGAAAATGTACGTTTGCGCGTTTCATCTCACCAACTTATCTTACCGTGTCGCTACTAACCCAATATTCAGTTTTATATCGTCAAGCGAACAATATCATGAAGTACATGGAAACGCAACGAGAGGCTATAGAAAGACATCGAGTTGCGCTCATGTCGAAAGGAATTGCTACCTTCCTAGAAAGAACTTCTCGTTACACTAATATTGCCTCCAACAGCCCATACTCCTCGTCCGAATCGGGTGGAAATATGGCCAATGGATGCTCTACTGAAAATGATAATGATTCCAGACAGGAAATTTATCAGAATGAACACTCTAGCACATCAAATCAACCACACCAGTCTTCTGAATCTGTACTTGATCGGATACGAATCACTCTAGATCATGCTGCCGAAATTCTCCGTGAATCGCTTGAACTTAGCGTTGGAGGTGTTGTCTTCTTAGACACAACTACTGGTCATACCGAAGCGGGAAATATGGATGCCTACATGGATGCAAGCACTGACCTAGGCACGGAGGTGAAAGAGGCTGAATTGAGGAGATTGTCAGTACAGAATGAAGAGAGACCGAAGTATGAGGAGTACCGAAGGAAATTATCTCAAGGCACAATACGAACTTCTACAGACAAACATAAAGTGGCAAAGATCCTTTCTGTGTCAGCGGCCAAAGCTGCAACTTGGGATTCAAACGCTCATGCTTTGGATGTCAAAACCCTTCAATCACTAATCAACTCTTACCCCAAGGGGAATGTCTGGTATGGTTTGAACTATCTACATTTTTGATGGGACTATGTATCTAACCCCTATCAAGGTATATTGACGACAATGGTTATTTCTCGAGTCTGGAACAAGTTGACGATCGAAAACGTGCGCCTTCAAGCAACATTAGTTCTACTGAAAGACCTAGAACATCTGCATCATTTGATGCTTTGAAGCAAGAAGCGGAAGCTACTATGCTTGGTAGGGTATTCCACAAAGCAAGGCAAATTATGTTCCTTCCTCTTTGGGATTCTGCTGGCGGTATGTCATACTTCTATCTCGTCAAAATATCCCCCTTCTATTCATGGCTAATCAATTCACTACAGAGAGATGGTATTCGACCCTATTTGTATGGAGTCAGGCAGCAGTCCCTGTCTTTACCGTAAACAATGAGATATCTTATCTGTCTGCATTCACAAACTCGGTCATGATGGAGATCAGTCGATTGGATGCACTGATTTCTAACAAGATGAAATCTGATTTTATTAGTAGCATATCTCGTAAGTGTAGACCATTGCAAATTTTCAGTCAGAAACGCTAATGATGCCCAAAGACGAATTCAGAAGTCCATTGCATGGCATCTTAGCTTCAGCGGACTTCTTACGAGAATCGAATCTTGATTTTTCACAAACAGAGTTTGTCTCAACAATTCAGAATTGTAGTGGAACTCTTCTGGTACGTGCAAAACATCTCATATCATGTCCTATACCTTTGGCATTTAATCCACTTACCTCCTGCTTTATAAACTTACAATGATATCATAGGATACAATAAACCACGTTCTAGACTACAGCAAGATCAACTCTTTCGAGAAAAGAGAAGGCTCTCTACAAGGTGAGTCTTATGTTATTTGCCGGGCTGGATAATCTTTGAATTAACGATGTACTAGGTTCTTTCTCGAGCGAGCTTCACCAAGTAGCCAATGTGGCTTTACTATGCGAGGATACTATCAATGGTATGATCGCTGCTAATCACTTTAGAAGTGTTGCTCCTGTGTATAATTTAGCACTCTCAAATGGTTCACCAAAAAAGAAAAATGGTCTTTCGCCAAACGGAACGGCAGCCCCATTGCAAATAATTTTAGATTTTGAAATGCGGGACTGGACTTATAAAGTTCACGCTGGTTTGTGTTGAAATTCCGATAGGGGTGGCACACTACTAATGTGTCTAACAGGTGCAATTCAACGTATTTTAATGAACATATTTGGTAATTCACAAAAATACACAGATGATGGCTATATTCAAGTACAATTGCAACTGCGACAACAAGAGACGGTCATTGACGGGCCAGCTTCAAATTCTCACCATACTGGGGATTTCATGTGTCTGCGTATTACAGATTCGGGAAAAGGAATGTCAACTGAATACATGGAACGCAAACTCTACCACCCGTTTGCTCAAGAAAATAGTTTCACTCCTGGTGTTGGCTTGGGTCTTTCCATTGTGTAAGTTCTTCTATCTATATTAAATCAATAAGCTAACGAGGAATATAGCTGGAGTATTGTAAAACAATTGGGTGGAACTATTCTCGTCCGCAGTGAGGTAGGCATAGGAACCGACGTTGAGGTTCTTATTCCCGTAGAAAAATCAGAGCCTCCTTCATACGAAGCTATAATGAGTGGGGATACTGTCGATACCACTGATGTCAGAATTACCGCCGAAAAAGCAATGAGATCACTTCGTGAAAAAGCAACAGGAAGCGTTATTTCATTTGATCGTGGCCATCTCACATCCCCACAAAATAATGCGTGGGATTGTATTCAGAAATACTGCTCCGAGTGGTATGGGTTTGATATCCGAAAATCTGATGAAAATTCACAGAGTGGAGATATACTTCTAATCAATGAGACATCTAAATTTCCAGAATGTTCTCCTTGTCAGAGAATTTTAGTAATTCATGCCGCAATGAGCTACCCAACTATCAATAGGCCAGATGATCAGCATTTCATTGCCAATATTTCCCAGCCAATAGGGCCTTACAGACTTGCTCGATCAATTCTTGCTCTGCTCGATCAAACTATCTGCGAATCACACAATAAACACGCCATTACACAGGCTCCTCTGGGATTACCAGAAGAACGACTCGGTAATGAAATAGGAGAGAATAGCTTTTTGCCAGTGCAGGAGCCGGAACCTAACACAACAAATGAAATGATACACGTTTTAGAAAATCAAAAACTACGCGAGGAATTCGCCGAATCTCTCCAAGGCCTGGAACAGCTTCAAATCCAAGCACCGCTCACCACTCTGCTAGAATCAGTACCTAGGCCTCTTCTTCCCGAACGCAGGTCCTCAAAATATCCCTCTTCTCCGTCTCCTCAAGTCCCTAAAGTCTCCCCAGAAAAGACACCTCTCCATATCCTCGCCGTCGACGACAACGCACTCAATCTTCAATTAATACATCGTTATCTCCAAAAACGCAAAACAGACACAATAGTAAAAGCAGCCGATGGTTTGGAAGCAGTAGCAGCTGTAAAGGCGTCAAAATATGGTTTTGATGTCATTTTCATGGATATTTCGATGCCACAAATGGATGGATTCGAAGCTACCCGACATATTAGAAATTGGGAGAGCGAATTGTGTGTAGGGCTGGATAGTCTAATCGCTTGGCGGCATGGCAGAGAGAAGGAGGAGGAAGTGGGGAGTGAAGTGGAGGCGCATGGTGGAAGACTGGGAGGCAAGGCGTATATAGTTGCTATGACGGGGTTGGGGAGTCAAAAAGCGAGGGATGAGGCGGATCGAAGTGGGTTTGATGACTTTATGACGAAACCGGTTAAATTACCAAAAGTGGGAGAGTTGTTGAAGAGGTTAAGTTGTGAGAAGGCTGCTAGGTTAGAGGCTGTTAAGAGTAACACAAAGGGTAACTTCTAAATGGGTGGGTGGTTATATGGGCTAAATTGGCTGGATCAGGTGGGGGATATAAGGTATGAGAAATCGACATGGAGCACATGAAATAAGGTATACGAATAGTTGGATCGGTTTGGGAGGAATGAAATTAATTGTATAATAATCGATGATACCTGACGGCGAAAAGAGACAAGAATATGAATAATTAACAACTGTTTTATCATTAATTTGGTATCATAGTCATCCATCTAAGGCGACATCGCTAAATAGTAGGAGGAGCATATATTATACAGACTTTCTATTGTACGTGCTCGATGAGATAATTTAAGATTTTCAGGTTGATAATATAGGAATTCACACCTCGCCCCCTTTTCCCATACATATCCGAGAACATGATATACTTTTCTGACGGGTATACAACGCATTCCCTCTCTCTACTTTATGAGATCAAAGTATTAAAAGATAATCAATTGAAAAGAAATAATCATTGAAATACTTCTGGGACCTTCTTATCGATTCCTATCTAATTATTATCTCACATCTTGTAGATTTCATTATTATACCACATTCTCGATATATCCTCTCTTCAATGACAGGTTTCTCATCTGGTAAAATTGTACCTAAAATTTCAATCTCTCATAGCCTCTTAGACGAAATTTAAGGGGCACCTTGTCAACAATAGCTGGTTCCCTGGCCAAAAATAGGTTGTGAAACCGTCTGAAATGCCGAGTAACATTTCCTACGCATTTTTACCCCTGGCTGATAACGAAACAAAGGGATGATTTTTGATACTGTCGATTCGTCACTCATTCGTACTTTCCTACTTGTCTCAGGGAACCTCAAACACCATCCAATAAAACTATCACGTGTGTGCCAAGCTTCTGTCCCACCATTGTCAAACCCCGCCATGCGTCAAGCTCTGTGTGATCCTCCTGCTGTTTACAAAGTAGTAAATTCTGTATATAGGATTTGAATCTCAGGAGTTTCTTGCTTTTCTGATTGCAGAATCATAATACTTTAAAATGGAATTCGATACTAAGACTCGTAAGTTCATTTCTTATCATGTGTGATTGAGAAGGGAGAGGAGGGAAAGATTTTATGAAAGAGGGAGGAAGAGGCTAACGTTTAGTGAGCAATTAGCTCTCTATTCTACTCAGGATAAAACATCTTTCGCGTATATTTCTGCGAGAGATCGTTGGCCTGTTATTCTCGTGAGTGTCATATTTTTCTTTCGGTCGTCTATTTCATGGATGATAGAGCAAATTGATATGAAAAGCCCTTAACCCTCCTTGGCTCACTGCGCTCGATACTTTCCTATTCGCATTAGTCTGCCTCCACGGCAGTGGCCCCCGGAGGGCTAGCGAACGTCCATTTTAGTTATGCCAGGTTTTTGCTAATACTAACTCTGATAGACTGGAGCAATTGATGACGTCCACAGAGCGGTATCCGAATCGACGGGTAGCAAACATGAGGAAGGAAAGCGTATAGTCGAGACTCTCGCAAAGCTAAAATATGAGCTTCAACATGATAGGAAGTTAACGTATGGAATTAAGTCTTTGTGGGAAACGAGAAGCTGATCTGAGATGTAGCCCTCTTCTTGATGATGGACAGCCGGATATTGAGGGTTATAATAGAGAATTGGAAAAATTGGGTTACCCCTCATGGTTTAATATACCATGGTTATTTGCAGAATGTTATCTCTATAGGTATGCAATTTCTCCTTTCTCTCCTTTCTATCCAAACACAACTAATAACCAGTTTGCAGACGCATAGCAACCTCTTTCTCCTTATCCAAAGAATGGAAATCCTACGATGTATTTGCGCGGCAAAAGATGTCCACTTTCCGTTCTTCTCGTCCCGCTGTTCTCGAGCTCGCAAGTCGCTATCACGAACTCATAAACCAAATGTCGAATGACAAGACTCAAGATGAGGAGGCGGAAAAAATACTCTTCATGGAAATGTGCGAGATCTGTTTATGGGGGAATGCAACCGATCTTTCCCTTCTCACATCTCTTACCTACGAGGATATTCAAAAATTACAAGGTTCCGAAGCACGAAAGAATTCGGAGAAGAATATTCTGATCAATGACTTGGGCAAAGCTTATGATGTTCTTAAGGCGGCCAAAAAGGAAGGGAGAAGCCGTCAAGTCGATATCGTTCTCGATAATGCTGGATTTGAACTTTATGTCGATTTGATTCTCGCCGGATTTCTTCTCAGCGCAGGTCTCGCTACGAATATTGTTTTGCATTCCAAAGCCATCCCATGGTTTGTATCGGATGTTGTACCTAAGGATTTCTCTGATTTACTAAACGCCCTAAATAATGCTCAAGCTTTCTATTCCACACCCTCCGAGGACGAGCAGAGGGATGGAAAAACGCCAGAACCGCTTTCCAAAAAGGAAGAAGAGGAATTAGATTTCTTGTTTAAGACTTGGAGCGAGTTTCATGCAGAAGGTCAATTGACATTAAGAGCTAATAGATTCTGGACTGAAGGTGGTAGTTATTGGAGATTACCCGGCACAGCACCCAGATTATATGAGGATCTTAAGGAAAGTGATCTGGTTATTTTCAAGGGAGATTTGAATTACAGAAAGTTGACAGGAGACGCTACGTGGGACCCTACAACACCATTTACAAAGGCAATTGGGCCATTGGGTCCAGAGTCCGGCGTTAATGTATTGGCGTTGAGAACTTGTAAGGCGGATGTAGTAGTTGGATTAGAGCCAGGAGTGGATGAAAAGCTGAGGGCAATGGAGGGAGGGGGTGGAGATTCTGGGGAGAGAAAGTGGGGATGGAGTGGAAAATGGGCTGTAGTCAGTTTTTCAGGAGGGAAGTAGAGGATTTGGAAAGAGTGGAGGATTGCCAGATGAGTGGGAAAGATAGATTATATATCCCTAGAGAGTATAGATACAGAGAGAGGAGTTTCATGAGCTATTGTCGCTAAAGGGGATAGAGACATCTCCAAGGAATGGGAGATACAGATTCAATTACGAAAATACACTGTTCAACGTTTGATAGGGTGTCTAATCATACATCACGAATGATGATATGGATTTGCCCGATAGGGAATACATCAATCTTCAGCCACCCAGCACCTAGGCACATTTCCACTCCCAAGCTCCTTCTTCCATCTGCTCTGTCTTCTCGTGTGGTCACATTTTATCCAGAGATATCAAGTATAAAGAGAATGTATATTCCATTCAAAGTTCTTTTTTTAAACACGAAAAAAGTGTGTGAACTATAATGATACTAATAATAATAGATAAATAAGTTAAGTATAACAAGGTCAACGTCACCACTACATACGTGTATGTAGGTAGACGCCCGGCTATGAGAAGAATTTATACCCCCGCCCCCTCCCTCCCCGGTTCCATTCCATTCCCTGGGTATCGAGCCTGTGGCCTTCCTATCCTATCCTGTTGCTGTTGCTGTTTGGTGGTTGTATTCGGGATCCGCGTCTTGGGATCACCGTTGATTCAGAGCTCGAAACTTGGAACTCGGAATTTGTAGCGTTGAGATGAGAAGATGAAGGATGAAGGAGTTCCATTATTTGTGTCCCATGAAATGGGGAAAAGGGATGTCCCGCTGGTGATTAGGTATATCTATAAATGTGTGTCTGTGTGAAGCCTCCTCTTGATCTCGAGGTTTTGGGCCTGGCGTGGCCTTATTGTTGTTGATGATGAGTATTCCACTCACTCTGACCCTTTTTCGATCTCCTAGTTTCGAATTCCAAGCCATATCTCTCCTCATATCAGCCATCCCAACATCGCAATCCAGAGTACTAGTAAACTACCCAAACCCATTCCCCCACCCAGCACATCCATCCGCAATCCCGCACCTCCAGTCACCACGGCCGCAGGGGGTAAACTCGCATTCACGAAACCGGGCCCGCATTGCACATTTATCATCCCGGCGGCTTGCGTATAGGTGTCTGCAATGGCGCTCGATCGTACCGCGCCGGCGGTTTCGAAGACCGCCATTGTGTTTGTCAGACACTGGTTGCAAGTCGGTTGGGATCCGCCGGGGAGACTGGTATTCAGGGGGAGATAATATATGTAGCTATCTGTCGGGGAGATCGAATTGGTAACGGCTTGCGCGTAGCAGTATGCGCCGTTGGATGGGTCTTTGAGACAGGATGCGGTGTAGAGGGTGGAGTAGGCGAGGAGGCCCAGACGGGCTTGGTTGACGAGTGGGTTGGCGGCGAGGAGATCAACTGAACAGGCGGAAGTGGAGGTGATGTTGGTGGCGAGGGAGGACATTAGGGTTGAGCATGATTGCGCGTTGGCGGAGCAGGAAGCGTCGAGGGTTTGGGTTATGCGGACTAGGGATTTCGAGGCTTGGAAAAAGGAGTTGGAGTTCTGTGGGGGATGAGTGTTAGTTTTGGGTTGGGGTTTGGATAGATGTAAATATCAATTGGATTTGTTGGAGTAGTGAGAATTGATGAGGGAGAGATAAAAGATTGGGAACGAATAATGCCATTGTTTGATCTTGCATACAATGCCATTTGTTCAATCCTCAGTCCCTTCCCTCTTAATCTCACAATCTCCCCAGAATAATAATAAATCACATCACATACCTGCAACAACAACGAAAAAGGCAAACAAGCTTTAAAATTCTCATTTGCCAAAAAGTCCATCATAAAACTCGAACATGTCAAAGTAATGTTACTCGAAACCCCACTATCAAACGGTTTGGGTAAACTGGCCGTCGTTTGCGTTTCCGCCAGTGTTGAAGACGATGCTGCGGTTTCGGTCGGCGTACTTGTTGCAGTGGAAGTTTTCGCTCCTATGTTTCTTTTCTTGAGATCCGATTCGAGCTCGAATTCGAGATCTAGATTTGAAGATTGATGTTGATGTTGAGCTTGAGCTTGTCCCTGAATTGAATTGATGTTTTCTTTTTCTTCATCTTCTGGTTCTTCCTCGACACTAGGAATGCTCGAGCTAATTTCCCACAACTTAAATTCCGGTGCCGAAAGACGTGGGAGCGAGGGATCGGGTCGTTGATCAACTAAAATAGTGCCAGATTGAGCTAGATGTGCAAGTGTGGATTCGAATAGTTCAGGGATTTGTTCTCGAACTTCAACCATTCGTTCTTCATTATAAAGTTCAGCGGAACATGTCGTGATGAAGAGGGAGGAAAAAATGGTTAATAGTATTAGGAAATTATTGGGAGAAAGAAATGTAAGAAGATTACGAGGTTTGTAACTTTTGGGATATGAAGATGTCGATGATGATAATGATGACGATGACGATGAAGAGGGTGATGATGATGATGTTGTTGTTGTTGTTGTTGTTGTGAGAGAAGCTTGATTGGAAAATTCTAAATGTGAGATTGAAACCGTTTTGAGGATGTTAGGGATGCGGGTAGGGAGAGTTGGTGCCGTGGCCGTTGGATAGTGCGACAGGAATTGTTGCGAAGAGAGGGAGCAAAGCGAATAAGATGGCCATTGTGATATTGAAACCTCATTCATCTTTTCCATCTCCAGATCCATATCCATATTGTTCCAAGAAGATATATACAATGCGGTATATCTTTATAATCGTGGTTCCAGCATCACTTTCCGCGCTTCAAATCGACAACCAGGATGGATAGTCGCCGGTGGAGGAAGAGTTGACAATTATCCAACGTTCGTTCAAGAGGAAAAGGTTTCGTATTGTATTAATTGTTCTGGAACGAGTGAATAATCAATGATCCTTCCTATAATGATATCCTTCCCGTCCCGAATGTTTTCGTCCCGAGCCGGATCGCCGTGAAGAATGATTGTTTGACGTATGTAGTTTCGTCTGATGTTTTTTTCTTTCTTTCTTTTTGTTTGATTTATTTCCTTGCTTGCTTGCTTGATTTACCTTTCTTGTTCTTTCTTCCGTCGTTGACTCGTTGGTCGTATTCGAAATTGATTTAGAATCTAAAAAGGAATTATCGTAAGAGGTGAAGACCACAATATGCAATGCAGATGATAATAACTGCCAAAAAAAAGACCCGAAAGCAACTATAAAAGAGTGACAGTAGTTGGGAGAGAAAATCCTATATATAAAAATTCCTTGTATAGAAATCGAAGCCGTTGATGAATAGA
Source organism: Sclerotinia spermophila (assembly GCA_038090695.1). NCBI lineage: Eukaryota > Fungi > Ascomycota > Leotiomycetes > Helotiales > Sclerotiniaceae > Sclerotinia > Sclerotinia spermophila. The sequence continues at coordinate 2,614 of JBBMOJ010000156.1, read as the reverse complement.
AATAAATTAAGCTGTGGGTGTTTGAATAATAATATATTGATCATTTTTCTTTCAAACCTTCACTTCCACATACATATCATATCATATCATATCATATCATATCATATCATCATATCCACTCTCCACTCTCCACTCTTGTACTTTCCCTTCCACACACACCAATTTGGCCCAGACCTCTCTTTACCTTTACCCCTGCATAAGGGTATAAGCCATACTCCGTACATACTTGAGCTTACGTCTAGACCCCCCCAACTAGTAATATCTCCGAACCACACGTTCAATCTCGACCAGGGGGGTTTAATGGGGGTATGGTATCTCCAAAAAAGTCCCAAGAGAACACGCCATCTTGCCATTCTTTTTGACTTATACTACCGAGATGAGAGAGGCTTTTGCGTTTTATGGGTATGGAAGTTGAGACCATTATTAATATGGATATGGATATGGATATGGATATGGATGGATATGCCGTTGTTTGATCTGAAAGAAGATCGATCTCTAAGAAAAATGCAAGCACGTTTGTGGAGGGAGAATCTGAGATACAGAGTACCAGTCAGTAATCAAAAGATCTCTCGATTCAGTCGATTGCATTGTTACCTACAGACAGAGTATAGTAAGTACTTTACTTTACTTTACTACGAATATGCACTCAAAAATCACATGCATTGTATTTGTATTATGTCATGTGGTGAATGCTTTGTTCTGAGATGCAGGAAAGATCGATCAACGATCAACAACACATCTAGTCTAGAACCTTTTTTACTTTTTCACTCACTCTTCACTTCACCCTTCACACAAGCAAACAAATCAATAAATAAAAACGGTTCGGCTTATCACATCCACTGATTCCGATTTCTCAAATCAATCAATCAATCAAAAATCAATTCCACGCGAGTTCGGAAGCTAATCCCGTATATTGAATGTCGAATAACTATCGAAATATCGAAATATCGAAAATAATAAATAATAAATAATAAATAATAATAACAAATCCAACAGTTGTCCCATAAAACGCCCACGCTATACAAGAGGCGCATCTTCAGGCCTTGTGTAGCGGTAACCAAACAAGCACAGAATATGCACTGTGTAATTAACTACATGAATATTCATCTTTTCCCCTTTTATCTACAGGACTGAGAAGGGTAACAGGCCTAAAGCATGTAAGCCTCTCTGCAGCACAACATTTGAGAGAGAAGATTGGGGTTCGTTGTATATATAAATAAGCAATCAAGCTTCTCGTATACCTGGATAGTTACACGAGTTAGATCTTGATATTGAATATACAATAGCCAATGTTCAATAACAAAACAAACAAAACTCTCATTCCTTATCCAACATCCAACATTCAACATCACATCCCATCCCATCAAAAATCAATCTCGCAATCTTGTACGGAGTATACTCTTCCATTCGATCCATCCCAACCCATTCAATTTTACACCGTCAAGATCACAACTAATGCAAGCATCCGGAAAATTTTACCCCATCCTTACCTTGTTTACCTTAAAAGGTTGTACGAGCTGGTGTCATAAGTTCTAGGGCGCCACCAATATTCTTTCTGTGCAGCAACTGAGTTCATCTGGTCTGGACTCTTGGATAGACTTCCAGGTGAAGCATGCATCTAGAAGAGAGTTTTTTGGCGAATGAAAAAGTTAAACGTAAACAATTCGGGGAGCGTCGGGAGGAATTTCTCATTCATATCATAATTACTGCGCCGGGTGGCAGATTTCAAATCCTCAAGGTTCAGGTTCACTCATTTTACATCAAAACTCAATTCCTTGATTCATTAATTAATTAATCATGGATAACATTACTCGTACTCTGTACAACATATGTACATCGTAGATAATAAGCCATCGATGCATAATATAATGTCCATCGCAAATTTTGGTACCTACCCTATTCCTTAAGGTGGACAGTCGTAGCTGGTGGTTGTTATGGTGTACATTTCTAGAAACTATTAATTTATATTGATTCTGATGTGAAGGCTGTACGGTAACGTTGATGTGGCGTGTTACTTTCTTTTCTAGAGATAACAGGTGAAGAATCGATGTATAAAGATGAATGATGAACAAGGAAGGAACGTTTGAAGTCTTTTGTATGTTGTAGGAGAGGAGAGGGGGAGAGAGAATTGTCTTCAGGTTAGGGTTAGGGGTAGACAGACAGCAGAGACAGACGTTAGGCTTAGGGTTAGAGATGTGCAACAAAATATAGACAGTGTGCATCGACGCACGTGATGAGAGGGAACTTGTCCAATGGGATTGTTGCGCATAAACAGTGATGACAAAGATCGGGTGATGGCTATTTAGATTGCGGATAGTGGAGCAGTATGAATAGATAGATACGAGTAGATATGTCAGTAGTAGGGCGCGCTCGGATCGCTTTTTTGTATATTTGACTAATGTTTCAAATAGCGAGGGAACTGGGATATTGAAGCTAATATATCTACGAGGGCGTGTCTTTAATGAATGGCAATATAACCGAACTCACCAAAATTTTCACCTATAGGAATATTAATTTATTATATAACTTTACAATTTTCATAAACTAATAAAATATACGAAATGTATATAATTTTGGATATAAAAACTATTACTTTTTGAAAGATTTTTAAAGA